>JAQQSY010003273.1:0-13087 GCA_028646535.1 Procyon lotor
AAGAAAATCTGGAACCCTTGAAGGACAGCCCTGAAATGGATGAACTGGAAACAAACAAACAAACAACCTTCTCTGTAGGGTGGTCTTCTGTTTAGGCATGTGATAAGGAAAAAATATTTCCCAGGGTGCCTGGATGGCTCAGTTGCTTAAGCATCTGACTCTCGATTTTGGCTCAAGTCATGATCTCAGGGTCCTGAGACAGCCCTGAGTCAGGCTCCACGCTCAGTGTGGAGTCTGCTTCTCTCCCTCTCCCTCTGCACCGCACCCCTGCCCCACAACAAGTACTCCCTCTCTCTAAAAATAAATGAATAAAATCTTTAAAAAATATATGTTTCCCTTGGATAATTCTTCCCCAAACACACTCTACACAGGCAGGACCTTAATCCACCCTTCTAGGTGACCTGCCACACCACCTCGCCCTCCAATTATTTTAAAGTGGCCTCGGGTTAGTGCACTGAGGCTCTCGGCAGAAGCAAATCCACAGTCTCACAGAAGAACTCTAATAAACAGAGGCCTCGAAATAATTCTCATGGACAAAGCTCCACGGGACTTAAACTCCTATCAAATTCAATATACAAATAAAAATATAAGCCTCCATGAGTGAAGCAAAAAAACAAAATACAGAGGCAGGCATGCAAAGCCTGCAGGTGTTAACAGATTATAAACTGGGTTTATTATTTTTAGGGGAATAAAAGACTGAAAATATGAAAGATCAAGAGACTATAAAAATGGAGCCGATGTGAACAAGAACAGAAAGCACACTCGCTGAAATGAAAAATATAACAAATTCCACGCTCAGGAGTGGCAGACGGTTACAGACCCAGAGGAAGAGAGAGACCGTCAGTGACCTAGGAGATGAAGCTGAAAGATCACAGAGAACGCAGAGAAAAGAAAATGTAAAAAGTGGTTCAGAGAAACGCAAGATAAAATAAAAACATTCAACATGCATGAGTGTCAGAAACCCATAGATGTACAGAGAGGCAGTGTTTTAATATCGTAACTAAGTCCTTCCTAGGTATGAGTCGTGCCCGTACATCTCACAGTGAAACTGAAGAACACCCAATACACAGTGAAGATATTGAAATAGGCCAGAGAGAAAAGACATAATACTACAAAATAGTGACCAAGAACCATTAGCCAATTCCCCAACAGCAATAATAGAAGACAAAAGACAATGGAATATTATCTTTATGAAGCTAGGATAAAGTTCCTGTCAATACGGAATATGACCAGACGTTGGCAAACTTTCTGTAAAGGGCTGAAGAGCAAATATTTTGGGTTTTTGCAGGCCCAGGTCTTTGGTCTTTGTCCCATATATATATTTTTTTAAAGATTTTATTTATTTGACAGAGAGAGAGATCACAAGTAGGCAGAAAGGCAGGCAGAGAGAGAGGGGGAAGCAGGCTCCCTGCTGAGCAGAGAGCCCGATGTGGGGCTCGATCCCAGGACCCTGAGATCATGACCTGAGCCGAAGGCAGAGGCTTTAACCCACTGAGCCACCCAGGTGCCCCCATATTCTTTTTTTTAATCGACACTGTAAAAATGCAGAAGCCACACCTGACGTGGGGCTGAAGGAAGACAGGCCTCACACCAGATTTGGCTCAAGAGGCTGAAGTTTGCTGGCCCCTGGAAGAGAGAACAAAATTATCTGGGGAAAGGAAAGAAAGACATCAATCACCCACAGGCTCTCAGTGAGAAGACATGAAAAGGATGCACTTTTGGAAGATGCAGAATGACCCCAAAATGTCGGAGATGCAGAATGACCCCAAAATGTCGGAGATGCAGAATGACCCCAAAATGTCGGAGATGCAGAATGACCCCAAAATGTCGGAGATGCAAAAAAAAATGAGTCGAGCATTGGTAAACACCCAGGAAAATCCGGGCAAACATTGGATAGGTTTTTCCTTATATACAGAACATGCTGTAAAAGTCCATGGGACGAAAACACTAGAAAATGGGCTTCTGCATAAGACTTAGAAAACTGGAAAGGGTGCTGCTCCCCCTTAACCGTGAGAAAAAGAACAACAGAAGGAACGGAAGAACTTCAATTTTTCTTGCCCCTAGCAGAGAGCCAAGGGTGCAGGGTACCCGGGGAGAATGGGTTCCAATGAGGGACAGCCCCCGGCCCCCGAAGGAGAGCGGACAGGTGTGCCCCGGCTCACCTGGCAGGGGCACCCACCATGGGAGGGTACTTTGACCTCAGCTACCATTTTAAGGAATTGCTGGAGACCACGTTGGTTTGGAAAAGCTGGGGCTCCGAACTCAGAGGGTTTGCAGTTCTCTCCAGGGAGGAGACTGAGAGGGCCCCCCTCCCCCACACACACTCAGTACATCCACAGAGAAGGGATCAGGGGTTTCTCCTTAAAAAAACCACAGAATCTACTTCTCCACCCAGACCCTCCACTCATACAGACCGAAAGCCTTAATTAAGAAAAAGACAGAAACAACCCCAATGTCTGTCAACAAAAGAATGGATAAAATTGTACACTGTGGCATATTCATGTAACGCAATATCCTACATACTTAAAAAATGGATGAAGCTCCAAAACATAATTCCAAGCGAAAAATCAGATTCAAAAGGATTCCATTTATGTAAAATCAACTCATTTGACAAAGTCGTAGAAGATTTGTATATAAATCTCATGCACACATTTCCATACAGTGTCTAAGACAAGTAAGACAGAAATACGTATTTCCAGGGCTGCAAGTGTAAGAATTAAACAAAGCAAAGGAATGATTTGAGAACTTCAGGCTGGCGGCTGCCTCTGGTCAGGAGAGAGGCCAGCAATCCTAGGGGGCGCCCAGGGGCTTCTAAAGTGCTGATTAGGAAGAATCTAGTTAGTATACTGAGTGCTGGGAGTGTGCTTTATTTGTAGGTATTGTTCTTTAACTTTCCGTATATGTTACATACATTCTTATGCATCCATGATCTACTCTGTAATGAAAAGGTCTGTGCAGATATGCACAGAACAGTTAGTAGTTGCTTATGAGGGGGTGGGGAGAGGGTAAACAGCCACGTTTCCTTCTTGCTCAATGTGCTTGTTTCTAGATTTGTTTCTGGTGTTTTGGTAACACAAGGAGTCGTGTGTATTCATACTTGACAGTTTTCAAAGGAAAAAAAAAAACACTAAAGATAATTTTTGGCTTCTGAAACAATGACTACTACTCATTTTAGGAAGGTTCTTTTCTGCTACATAGTAAAAATACCTCGAAAGGATAAACACGAGGTTTGTACAGCTTTCATTTTTCTAAGCTGCAAAAAGCCATGTAATAAGTTTAAAAACAAAGATACCATATTTAATGATACTCCTAAGTCTTCCTTGCCATATTTGCTCGCTTCAGGAAAAGTGGCATTTAAGTTTACTGGAATAGAATAATCTTTTTTATTCCAGACAAGGTAGCACAGTGATTTACAAGACTGTTTACGCCTTTCCACAGACAAGAGATCTCGAAGTCCTGATTAGCCAAGTGGAGAAAACACTCTGAATGCTTGGCTGAAATTCCAAGAAACTGTAAGAATCCCCAGGGTTCTATTTCTTTTATCCCTAAGTGACTTCAAAATCCCTTTGTTTGATGAACAATGACCAACAACCAGAGTGAGAAGAACTTTATGTGGGACTTAAAGCTCTCAAATGTTCTTCCTGGGTCTAGAAATCTTTTGGGTTTCATTTAAATGCAGCCAGGTTCTCAGAAACTGCAAAATGTGATGCAGTCAGCCTCTCTTCGTGTGGCTTTATCCGAGACAGCAGTCCGGATATAAAAGCATTGTTTGCCAAAGCAGACCCTAATCTACAGAACTGTGTTGCTTAGGAATCTTTTCCTCCTCCCCAAATAGAATGTGAGCTCCGCAGAACAAGGGACCCAGTTGTGTCCATCTCAGCACTGCCAGAGCCTAGCTCAGTGCCAGGAATACTCCAGGTACTGATAATGGGTTGCTGGGTGCGTTTGCTTGCTTTATAGCTCAGAACATTAATTTCCTTTAGCCATCCAACCATATAGTTCACAAACCTTTCTTTTGTGCCAACTCTGAGCCAACGTTACAGATACTGAGATTATAAATACGACTGATACACTTTTATGCCTTTAGGAGGTTAAGTCTACAGCACAGTTTGGAATTACATACACCAGCAACAATGTGGCTTAAAGGCACAATGTCAAGTGAAAGATGCTAGATAGCAAAGGGTACGTTCTGTAGGAGTCTGTTTTACACAGTTCAAAAACAGGCAAAACGAACATATGGAGTTTAAAGTGGTCACCCTTGAGAAGATCAGTGCCTAGAAAAAAGGGGCCACGAGGAGCATGAGGTTAGGATTTTGCTTCTTAATCCAGGTGTGATGATTCCTTCTTGAAAAGCCATCGAGCAGTACATTTATGATTGGGGCACTTTATATACATTCTACTTTAATAAGTCTATATTTATACTTTGTGCATATATACTTAAAGTAGTTCACTTTTAAAAAGAACAGTTTTTAGGGGTGCCTGGGTGGCTCAGTGGGTTAAAGCCTCTGCCTTCGGCTCAGGTCATGATCTCAGGGTCCTGGGATTGAGCCCCGCATCAGGTTCTCTGCTTAGCGGGGAGCCTGCTTCTCTGCCTACTTGTGATCTCTCTCCTCTCTGTCAAATAAATAAATAAATAAAATCTTTAAAAAAACAAAAAAAAAAGAACAATTTTTAAAACCGTATGGCTTAAAGTGGGTTTCTCTTTACTATCTGTGCGGTTCAACACATTCTCAACGCTTTCCTAATCTTGTTCTAATCCAAATGCCACTTCCTGCAGAAAATCTCTACTAAACTCAAGTAAGTTTTTCCCTCCTTGGAACTGGCACAGAGTTTTTGTTTTGGCATCTCCTTTACTTCCCTTAGCTCTAGGCATGGTGTTAAAATGTGAAACAATCTTCAACTCACACCACCTATCACAGCGCTCCAGATTTATTAGGTATTCAAAATCCTTAAGCAAATAAACATTGATCATTCTATTCCTTGACCTGCTCCACAGGGCCCCTTCCTGTGTTTCAAGGTGCTCTTTGATCTGTCCTTTTATTCAGCATAACACATACTGTATAATCTGAGTAGGGGAACCTACCCTAAATGTGAGGTCAATAAACCTGAGACACTGTCTACGGATGGCTTGGACACATTAAAAAGCAAACAGCGCTGTTCTTTCATCCTAATGATAAATGTAATATAAAAAAAATCAAAACAAAGGGAAAAAATTCAAAACAGAGTAAAAGTTACCAATAATTTACCATATACTTCATCTCAGAACTTGATCTTTACTCCAATCACGCCGAATCTTCATTTTTTCACGTCTACAAATGCAGTTCTCACTGCAGTTCCTCACAGTATTGGAATGGTCGCCGGCCATCATGGCGGCATGCTGGACGGAACGAAGCTTGCTTCCCTTAACCAACGCCCCATCTAGGAACACCTGGGCTACTACAAAATTTTTACCTTTTAAAACAATGAACATCTTGATAAAAAAAAACTGGCCACTCCCAGTAACAGTGGAAGAGTAAATTCCTAGAGGGGGTTGTTTTTTGTGTTGTTTTTTTTTATTATTATTTTTATTTATTTGACAGAGAGAGAGAGAGATCACAAACAGGCAGAGAGGCAGGTAGAGAGAGTGGGGGAAGCAGGCTCCCTGCTGAGCAGAGAGCCCGATGTGGGGCTCGATCCCAGGACCCTGAGATCATGAGCCTAAAGCAGAGGCATTAACCCACTGAGCCACCCAGGTGCTCCAAAGTCCTAGAGGTTTATTTTCCAGGTTAAGAGTATACACACTACACAGGACTGTTTTGGGTACACCTTGTCCAGTGTGAAGCCTGCAACGGTGCATGTTTCTACAACAGCAAATGCCACATTTCACGGATTTGTTTTCACCTCCTAACATATTTGAAATTAGAATGCGCCTATAGTTTATGGCCTGTTACAGTCACTGCCGTCAGGCAGGGGGCTGTTGAGATGCAGCTAACGCTGCCCGAGTCTCACTGGGGCAAAGCCTCAGCGAGAAAACCACTTCGAGACCATTTCAGGAAGAGCTAGCAGCGTAGACTATCATCTGAAAACATTTTGAAACCTTCTTTAAGAAAGTGGAGGGAGGCACTGAATCTTACAGACTGAGCATCCGTGGCTTGGGGGAAAAAAACCCAAGCAGAGCCTTCTTTTATGAAATGTCACATGCTCAAAGCTCCTGATGGCACAGATAACACAGTAAAAGACATGGGTGTTGATGCTCTAAGCTGAAAAGAGATTCAGAAGTGTTGCACTCACTGTGAACAAGTTCTAGAAAATAACCGGCTAAACCATTTTGCTTATATTTTCTCCTTATGTATGCAAAGGAGTGACATATGGTTCAAATCTATATCTAAATAAGTAAAAATATTTTACAATAATTATCTTAAGATTTTATTTATTTGAGAAAGAGCGAGAGAGCATGAACAGAAGGGGAAGGGCAGAGGGAGAAGCAGACTCCCCACAGAGCAGGGAGCCCAATGTGGGGCTCAATCCCAGAAGCCCGGATCATGACCTGAGCTGAAGGCAGAGGCTTTAACCCACTGAGCCACCCAGGCATACCTATCTTACAATAATTATAAAACAAAATTCTAAATAAGAATGTACAAGAGCTTACTTGATGGCATTTTTAAAAAAATTCTTATAATACATGAAATAATGTGGGGCTTTAACACTGACAGCCTAAATTTCCTGACAGGGAATTCAGTATCCTAAGTTCTATCCAGTACTAGGTATTGTGCTTTTTCTTAATCTTTGACAATTTTATATTAAAATGACCCAAAATTTTAATGTGTGTGTGTGTATATGTGTGTGTGTGTGTGTGTGTGTGTGTGTGTGTGTGTGTGTGTGTGTATATATATATATTTTTTAATTTTAGAGAGAGATAGTGCAAGTGGGGGACAGGGGATAGACCGAGGAAGAGGGAGAGAGAGAATCCTGAACAGACTGTGTGATGAGCGTGGAGCCCGACCCAGGGCTTAATCTCATGACCCTGAGATCATAACCCAAGCTGATATCAAGAGTCAGACAGTTAACCAACTGAGCCACCCAAGGTGCCCCAAGGTGTATGTCTTTAATTACAAATGATGGGCCTTTCCACCTTATTTTGACCATTTATAGTCCCTTTGTAAACTGCCTGCTTTTATATTTTTTGCACATTTTTCTATTGAGATGTTCATTATTTACTTTTTTTTTTTTTTTTTTTTTTGAGAGAGAAAGCACATGCATGTGTGCACAGACGGGGAGGGGGAGAGAGTGAGGGAGGGAAGAAAGGAGAGAGAGAGAGAGAATCCTTAAGCAGACCCCCTGTCTGCACAGAGCCCTGCCACAGCACTTGATCTCAGGACCCTGAGATCAGGACGTGAACCAAAAGTCAGTTACTTAACCAAATGAGCCACCCGAGCGCCCCTCTGATTATTCTTTTGTGGCACTTCTTTATGAATTAAGAATATTAAACCTTTGCCTCACCTATGCTATGCAAACATTTTTCTCAGTTTATCTACCACTTTAACTTCCTTAATGGTGGGGTTTTTTTTGTCTGTTTTTTATTTTCTGGGTTTTTTTTTTTTTTTTGGCAATTCAGAGACCCATTCAACTAGTGCGGATGCCAGCCAATTTCAGATTTGATCAAACTTTATCAACCTTCTTCCCATAGACAGGAGGAAACCACATACATATAAATGGCACATGGCTGGAAATAACTCCAGCTAGCATCAGCATACACTGAAAATTATAAGACACTAGAGACCTGCATCCAATTCCTGTCATTGGTCACATTTTCCCCTCAAAGAATGACATGAGAGGTCTTTCCAGACCAGCATTCATTTTGGGTTTTCACTTTGGGTGACTTCACAGCTGCTCAGGGATAGTAATGTGATCAGCAGAGGCTGTACAAAGACGGTTTGATGAGAATTAGCTTCTGATGCCCACTCCTCGGAACCCTCCAGCTTTCTGCCTCTGGCCTTGTCAGCACACAAGCCTCCTGAGGCCACCGCCACCCTCCGCCATGTCCAAGCACAGCCTGACTGCGGGCTTGGTGGCCGCTGCCTTGGACCCCGAGTCAGGAGGCATGGGTCAAACTTCGGCTTTGCCTCTAACCAAGGATGTGACCTTGGAGAAATAATTTTACCTTGCTGGGTCTCAGTCTGCTCATCTCTAAGATAGGAGCAGGTGGAATATGGGATCTCCAGGGTATTTCCAACATCCACATTCTGGCCTATGGTACACACCTAATGAACTCTCCTCAATTGCTACCTCAATAATAAAATAATACTAATAATGTATTCAAATAATTGAAAAAACGTATTAATCAATAATGTATTCTCCAAAGGTGCTCTTCTTCAGTGTTTTGCTATACTGCCACTCTTGCATTCAAAGAGAGCAGTTTGATCTGTGTTTCCCTTCCTCATTTCACAGCGACTGGACTGACCTGAAACTCAAGGTTAGAAACCTCAAAAAGTTTTATTAGACCTCTGACCCACTCACATCAGCCAGCACAGACTGGCTTTAAAAGCATGTCAAATTATTTTTCCAATTGTTTTTACCAATCACAGAGACAGGGTTATTTTGGCTCTTCCTTTAAAAATCTATTCTGTAATTACCTAAATCTAAAGGTTTACCTTTAGGTAATTACCTCAAACTAAAGGAGTTTCGTTTCTGAAATGCAGTCTTTGGGGGATTCTTCTCCATCCTACTGTCCCCATATCTCATTATTTTTTGCCCCTCCTACGGTTAGAGTGAAAAATAATCCTAAGATTTTATTATATATAGCTTTCAGAGAATTTTGTATGACAATCACAATGCTGGTATAAAAGGGCCAAATCAATAATATTGTCCAAGGAGCTGGCACTGGAATTACTCTAAAAACAGAAAACATCTTTGATTGGGGCAGGAGATGAAAGAACTCAAGAGCAGAGCCTCGGGGCACCTGGGTGGCTCAGTGGATTAAAGCCTCTACCTTCAGCTCAGGTCATGATCTCAGGGTCCTGGAATCAAGCCCCACATTGGGCTCTCTGCTCAGTAGGGAGCCTGCTTCCCCCTCTCTCTCTCTGCCTACTTGTGATCTCGCTCCTCTGTCAAATAAACAAAATCTAAAAAAAAAAAAAAAAAAAAAGAGCAGAGCCTCCACTGCTTCCAAATCTTCAGGGAGAGGGTGAAACTGATCCACAAGAGAGAAATGGATGGTTCTGGAGGAGAGGGAGGAGAGCGGATTGAGGGAAGGAGAAACTTCTGGTGAGCTGTCATCAAAATCCTGCACACCCACCATGGGAACTCGACTCCATCCTTGCTTCTTATGCTCAACATGAAGAGATGGCTACTAAGAAACCGCATGAGCACACAGAAGGGCTAGGAGGGATTATTTCGACTTCTGAGGTAGTATCTATTTCAGGGGAACAGATGGAAAAATCAGGGACCAGAGCTGCCAGTTTGAACACAGGGTTTTCTCAGGAAGTGACTCGACATGACGACAGAGAACAGGATGTGTCACTTATCCACAAAGTTGGGGAAAAAAAAATCTTTCAAGAACAAGAATATCTAAAATGCAATATTGAACTACACAGTATATGATGTAAAATCTGGCACAATGAAACATGGAGATTTTGTGTGCATGTGTTCTATGTTTCATTGGGGGTCTTTGTCTTGGGGGGGAGTTGGAGAGAGCGAGTGAGCGAGCAACTGAAACCTGATGAAGTTTGGATCAATGTGTGTGAAACAAACATCAGCAAAAATCTCATGATAACCATGAAAATATAAGCTCCCTGGAAAGCTAAAAAAATCTCTGGGAAGGGTAGCCTAGGTGGCTCAGTGGATTAAAGCCTCTGCCTTCCACTCAGGTCATGATCTCAGGGTCCTGGGATCAAGCCCCTGCATTGGGCTCTCTGCTCAGCAGGGAGCCTGCTTCCCCCTCTCTCTCTGCCTGCCTCTCTGCCTACTTGTGATCTCTCTCTCTCTGTCAAATAAATAAATAAAATCTTTAAAAAAAAAAAAATCTCTGGGAAGGATTTCAACTTTTATAGGACATAGAATGAAGATTCAAATCAATACAAGGTAGACCTCAAGGAACGGAGGGTCCTCAACGGATATCTGGATTTTACTTCTTTACCCAAATACCATTTACATAACTTTACAGTATGCTAATTTATGTCCCCGTCTTTACATATTTACAAACGTCTTCGAGTTCTTTCAAAATCTTTCCTAAGGAAAGCAGTAGTTTCCATAAGGAATTAAATATATAACTCTCTCTTGCAAGAATGGGGTGAGAGGCTTTCATCTCCACTTGGAGAGAATTCTGGAATGGATTCTAGAATCTCTTCACTAATGGAAAGGAGTAATATCTTTTCTTCCATTGAGTCCAAAGTGATAAGGCCAAATAGCACGTATCTACTATGTAAGGGCATCAGGGATGTTCAGACAGTCCTATCGCAAACTGACTTTATACAATGCAAAGGCCATACAGGGATAAGATTTTACCACACCTTCTCCCTTTCTGTCATGTACCAGCTTCACGGAGAGCTGATCTGGGAGTCCTCTGATTGAGGGTACTGCACAAGGAAGTATGCCAGGGACACAGTTAGGGTAAGCTTTCAAGCATATCCACAAAAGGTCTTTTCTTCAAACCCTTTCCCTATCAACACTGTATCCACACTGTTAAGTATCTGTTAGGGATTTTACTGCTTAGTTCACCCTTCTCAAAACAATTACAGTGGCCAAAAGACACAGAATGGAAGAAGCAAGAAGGAAGAGCAATTAGCCATACATGAGACAGTCGTTCCCGGGTCCTTTCCTTCCTCTTGGAAGATCATGAACACCTTTCAGCACAAATACCTGGCCATTTAGCCACCTTCCACCTGCCCTGACACCACCAGAGAGCAGTGGGAGGTTAGCCCTTTCCATATTAAAAGAGAAGTAGGTCATGTCATGTTCACCCTTAGTTGTGAAATTGCTATGTAAGCGGTGGTGTTCACAAGCAGGGATCACCCTATCCAGAAACCACTCTGTGGTGGTCCCGCTTTCCTTGCCCGGCGGCCTGCAGGCGAACCTGCCCTGGCTCAGGGATCTGCTGGTAACCCAGGAGGAAGGACCCTTTAACGTCCCCATGTAGAAAGCCACGACTAAGCAAAAATTTTTTGTAAAGATTTTATTTATTTGACAGAGAGAGAAAGAGATCACAAGTAGGCAGAGAGAGGGGAAGCAGGCTCCCCGCTAGCAGAGAGCCCGATGCGGGGCTCGATCCCAGGACCCTGAGACCATGACCTGAGCGGAAGGCAGAGGCTTTAATCCACTGAGCCACCCAGGTGCTCCCCGACTGAGCAAATTTATCTGACACCACAGAATGACCTGTCCACCATTCACTGTGCAGTTGCCTTACAACATAACTGACCAACCGAAGTAAGAATAAGAAGCAGAGAAGTAGAGCGGGGCTCTGGTCTCCCTGCAGCACTTCCTCACTGGCTAGAAGGACTAAAGCGTAGCCTGGAGAGACCAGAGGGGCCGTGGTTCCCAGTCCACAGGCTTTTCTCCGGCTTCTTGGTCAAACACTCATTAGCTGCCATTCCGGACATTCAGAACATTCAGGACACTGTCGAAATGAAGAGACTAACTGTGTACTCTTCACCACCTCGTCCTCCAGGATTTGGAGTTCGAAGCAGAGAGCCTTTCTCTCCTGGTCTATGCAGCCTCCACCAACTGCACCCCATCGCTAGAGAGATCCTGGATCCCAGCTGCTAGTTCAAGAGGGCTAAAATCGCAGGAGACCCTTCCCCAGGGTGAACACACAGCCCTCTGCCTCTGATAAAAGCTACGAACACTGGGAAAGACGAGACGGAGTTGTGACGACCCTTCTTTACCCAGAAGCCCCTCTGTGCGAGCTTCTGTCAATAAACATCTCTGTACTGAGTAAACTCAGTACAGGGGTGAATACATAATACTTGGCACTGTAAGCATTCTTAGAGAGTGGAGAAAAAAAAATATGGTGAATCACCGAGACATTATCTAAGCCCTTAGCTTTGAAACCCTTTGTGACCTTTCACACACATACATGGGTATGTACTAAAAACTTCTGCAAAACAATAACTACCGGTACACATGCAGTGAATTATAATTATTTTCTGTTTCTGTTTCATCTGAGGGTTGTATAACCTTCTAAATTTATTGTTTAAATTGCAGTTAGGGAAAAAAAAATCAGGATAAAAGGTTAATGAGACAGGTGGAAATATAATTAAATTGACCTATTTATAGAAAAATCTCAGAAACAGGAGTGTGGAAGTTTTAGACGTCAAGTTCTGATCCCTCAGGTGTCAGGATGGTTTCATTTACACAGAATTCCAAACACAAAGGTCTGGGGACATCCATTTAGCGTTTTGTACAGGACAAGGCAGTAAGACTGCAGGGGGAAGTAAGTTGTGTTTACTCTAAATCTGAATAAACCCATAATAATTTAACAAGTTTACACTGCAATAGGGAAATAATAAGAACTATACTCTGACCAGGAATTGTAAAGGGAAGCAAGCGGTGACGGAGACAAGGCCTGGGGGCAAAGGAGGAAAGGTCAAGTTCTCATGGTTTAAGCACTTGGCCTAACTGGTTCAACCCTGAACCTGGTGGAGTGTTCTGGAATGTTCTGCAGCTACTGCTTGGAGCACAAGAGAACAGATTCCTGCAATTCAGGTCAGAGGTCACTAGTAAAGATCCAAAAACCTAACCACTCATCCTTGGGTTGAGTGGGTTCCAAACATATCCACAAGAACCATCTTCCCAACTGTTTTCAACGTCATCACTGGGCAAAATTCTCAGTGCACAGACCTTGGTCTTCTATAGGTTTTGAATCATCTCTAATAAAGCCAAGGGCAGTTAGAGCTGAGTAGCAACTCAATGGAAGAGCTATGCAATGTTTCCATTCTTTACGGGGAAAAGAGTTAATTAGAAGACTCCAAGTTGTCCATCTGGTCCAGTGTGTCATTTAGAAGCTTTATTTCCTTGTTGATCTTTTCCTTAGGTGATCTGTCCATTTCGGTGAGGGGGGTATTAAAGTCCCCCACTATTACTGTATTATTGTTGATGTGTTTCTTTGACTTTG
>JAQQSY010003274.1:0-13086 GCA_028646535.1 Procyon lotor
CTCCCCTTCCTGAGCCCCAGTCCTGCAAGTTCCTGTCTCCACAGCCACAGCACCTATGAGTTCTGTGCACCCGATTTCGCTGCCATCCACCCACTCCTTCGGACCCAGGGACTTAGGGGCTGCGCACTATTACCAGGACCTTGTTGGCCCCCCTCCTCACTGCCCACACCTCTCTTCAGCTGCCCCTTCTCGGTGTGCCTGCTATTCCTCCAGGAGCACCCTCTCCCACAAGGCCTTTCCTTCCCCCTTCTTCCTTTGGGGTGACAGTTTTCATCCCCACACCCAGCGCCGCACACGCGTGCCTTTCACTCTCACTCCCCTACAGGATTAGCTGGGCGCACAATTAGCAGCTTCACTTCTGTATCCGTGGTCCCCAATAGATGGTCTGGCATGCAGTGTGAGGTCAAAGTGCTTGTTGAATGAATCAATTCAGACACAACAGAGACATCTTGTTGGAAAGACTGTGATGCTGGTGATCTCAACACTTTGGGGTTGGATTTTATGTGGATCCGTTATTTTGATGTAGATCCCGGGGCACTGGCTCCACCCTCGCTCTCGTGAGTCATCCCCCTGGTTCCACTCGGGGTGTGGATGGGCCCACAGACAGCATCAGCCCTGCTCCAGAACACACGGGCTTTCAGTGGCACAGCTTTCGGGAGAAAGCCCGATTGTAGATGGGAGTCATTGCCTGCGAGTCCTCAGTATCTCGCACCCGAGGCTCGAGGGAGAGGGGCTGCGCGGACCGAGAGGATGTCAGGTCAAAGGCGTGTGTGCTGATGAGTCAGGGTTACCGTCTTGGTTTTTCCCCCTTTAATCAGGCACAGGGCTGTGAAGCAGGAACCACACTGAGCTTCTGAGCGGGGAGGCCCTGGGGCACTGTCTGGGTCCCCTGAATCCACCCCCAGCCACTGAGCTAAGGCACAAAGCTTCCTGGAGACCACAAGGAAGGGGAGCCCCAGGGCTGGGTGCTGCGTGGGTTGTTGGGAATGAAGGCTGGGAATGACCTTTCATTTCACAGGAGACGCGCCAAGCCTCGGAGATGCTGTGTATTGTGCTGCTCAGCCTCTCCCCCCCTCCCACCCCCCCTCCCCAATTTGGGATTCAGATGTGCACACAGAAAGGTGATGGATTGGCACCGCATCTCCACACACAGGTCCCCCCTCCATAATAGCAGCCCCTCCCAGCATAAACTGTAGCACCTGCCTCTATCCTTTCTCAGGCTGCAGTTCCTTGAATTCCTGTAGTCCACGTTTCTGCCGAGCACAGTAGCGCTCGCTTATGTGGGCTAGTGGCAGAAACAGGGGGCAAATCTGTCCTGAGGATCTGCTTTATGTGTCGCCAAGGGGATTGCAGAAAGATCAGGGAAGGGACGCTCGGAACGGAGTCTGGGAGGGTGGCGTGAGACTCAGCATTCCTCAGGAGTGATCGGGAGATGCAGAATCCCATGCCCCTGGGAGGTATTGAACTACAATTTGGTGAGTGAATGAGAAGGTAAAGCCGCAGTCACCAAGGCTGAGTTGACTTGATATACCCTCCTGCTACCGTCACAATGCTCACAGTGCATATTCCGTAAGTCCTGATAAATACCCCGTAAGGGGGGGTGCCTGGGTGGCTCGGTGGGTTCAGAAGGCAGAAGCCTCTGCCTTCGGCTCAGGTCATGGTCTCAGGGTCCTGGGATCCAGCCCCACATCGGGCTCTCTGCTTGACAGGGAGTCTGCTTCCCCCTCTCTCTCTGCCTGCCTCTGCCTACTTGTGATCTCTCTCTCTCTCTGTTAAATAAATAAATAAAATCTTGAAAAAAAAAAATACCCATAACGCCCGTGGCTGGGCCTTTGACCTTTGCCATTTTTCTGTCAATGTTTGGACGTTTCATCTGGCCTCTTGCTTTTCCTCCAGCATCCTTGCTGAGCATCATTCCTCCTGCATCCTTGTTTCTCAGCCCTGAGCATGAGGTGGGGCACTGAGCCGTCTCCCCATGTTGCTATATTGGGATTTCCAGGCCTGTTGTTGTGAATAAAGTGGTATTTGGCTTCATATTCTAATTCTGAAAAGAGGCTCCATTTTACTGACCATATTTTTAGTTCCCCTGGGGTCACTCAGAGAATTGGAAAGGCCACAGACTTGCCTCCCACACAGAGCAGCGTGTCTGTGTGGGGTGACCTTTACACATGGGGTTGGCCTCTGAGGTGGCTGTTTCAATGGACTTGGCCACACCGTTGCCCCCTCAACGCCCTGGGATAAATGCAAGAAATATAGATTTTTTCCAACGGGCTATTGATTGGGAAGAGGGTTCTCCGTCAGGACCCCCCATAGGCCCCTTACCAGCTGGAGAGAGAGGGAGTCATAGGACCCTAGAACAGCTGAATCAATAGCAGAATGCTGCAGTCCTGGGCTTTCCTCATGGCGGACTGGCTGGGCCACGGACCTAATGTTAAACATGACTGAGCCGAGCCATCTCCTGCAGGGGTCCCTCTGCTCTTGGAAGCCCACAAGGCCCTCAGGGATGGCTATAGTGCACCTGTTCAGGGACACCAGTCTGGACATCGTTTTCATACCCCTTCTTCCCTCCAGTGGCTGGGGGGGGGGGTTCTAGATGGTTCCTGTGCCAGGAGGTGGACGTCCATGCAGAAGTGTCGCTATGTCCCCGCTGTCTGTGACACCATCTGATCAGATCCTGTGTGATCCTGTGCTTACTGCTCCAAACGCTCTGTCGTGAGAGCTGTGCTAGACACAGGAGTGCACTTCCGCTACCACGGGCCCTGGGCGATGACTACACCTGGGTCCCCTGGCCTCACGGGAAGGGAAGCTTCAATACCATGAGAAGTAGGGAGGAGAGCCTCTTCACTGATGTGCACTAACTGTCCCTCAGGAATGTCCTTCTGGAAAGGTGTCAACCAGGCCACCCCAAATGTCCAGGTATCTATCACACATGGTGACTGGTTCCATGTGCTGAATCTGCCACCCACCGTAGCCCTACCTGTGTCTCCTGTCATCACAAGGCTCTCCTAGCAGGTCCTGGCCTCCTGGTCTACCGGACTCAGCCCCGCGTCAGCCCTGCAGGGAGACTCTTCCTTTCTCTAAAACCACTCAGATTCCTCCAGCCACTGGAAAATACTCTGCAGCAGCTTCTGGTGAGCCTCTCCTTGGCTTCACACAGTGACCACAAATGCTGACCTTGTTCTATTTCCCAAACTCGTGCTCAGGGCCAAGAAACAAGGCTGCCCGAGATATATGTTTCCTAGGATGTTTTAAAGATTTATTTATTTATTTATTTATTTATTTGAGAGGGAGGGAGGGAGGGAGGGAGCATGAGTGGGGGGAGGGACAGAGGGCGAGGGAGAGAATCTCAAGCAGACTTCCCACTAAGTACGAAACTCACTATGGGGCTCTGTACCATGGCCCTGAGATCATGACTTGAGCTGAAATCAAGAGTTGGATGATCAACTGACTGAGCCACCCAGGTGCCACAGGGCTTTTTTTTTTTTTTAAGTAGTCCTCCCCTGTCTGTTTTGAGTGAACATGATCACACCCATGAGGGTCACTCAGCCATTCCCAACCATCTTCCAGGGTGCCCGACAGTGATGTCTGTGCCTAGCCCCCCAATCCCTCTGGGCTGAAAGGGTCCGGACTGCTCGCAGGGTGATTATGATATCTAGAAGCCAACCAGCTGAGTGGGGGGAGTGAATGAGAGGTAAAGGTTAGCTTGCAAACGGGTCTTCTGGAAAAGGAGGTAGCCTCCTGCCAAGTTCCTTGGTCGTCAGCAGTGGCGCAGTGCTTAGGAAGTCTGTGGCCGATGTTCCCTAACTCTGAACCCTGATGTGGTGAATCTTACCGCTAGCACCACTACTGCCACACAACTGGAACTGCAAAGTTTGAACGAGTTCCCTGACTTTTGGGGCGAAGGGGGTGCTCTACACAACCACAAATGCTGAGCTGTCTGGATGGGATGGGAGCCACGCCTTGCCACGTTGTTCTGCAGTTGTATCCTGACCCCTGATCACATCATGGTGGTGTTCCACTAACCAGACAATTCAAATCCCACCACTCAAGAGTTGAGATGCCTGTCTTGGACCCTACAATTTGCCCTATCAAATCTCTGGTACTGTTCTAGAAGGCAGTGGACAATGAGGTCCTGCTCATTGCCCCGTCCTCATCTCCATGAGTTTCCTCAATGAACGTTACTCCCGCAGGAGGGGTGTGTGTACTCACACAGCATTTAATATTCTGCTGTATTTCTGCCTGATCCTTTTCTTGGTGTGTGTGTGTGTGTGTGTGTGTGTGTGTGTGTGTGTACATGTGCAGACATGTGGGTGTATTTAAACAAAACTGGAATCATGGGATACATAGAGCTTTTACTTTAATTAATGTTTTATTTTGGAAAATTTTAGATGTGTTATAGAAGAATTTCAAAAGTGGTAAGAGTTCCCGAATACCTTTTAGTTTCCTTAAGGTTAACATCTCAGATAGCCACGGTACATTTGTCAAAACCAAGAAATTAACATCAATTCATTACTATTAATTAAATGACAGACTATATTCAGATTTCACTAGGTTTTTTTCAATAATTATTAATATTCTTTTTCTGTTCCAGGATCCAATACAAGATACTACTTTGCATTTAATCATCATGTCTCCTCAGTCTCCTAGTTTCTCAGCCTCTCCTTGTTTTCCATGACCTTGACAATTTTCAAGAATATTGGTCAAGTATTTTGCAGAATGCCCCTCAGTTCAGTTTGTCTGATAATTTCTCATGATTAGAGGCAGGTTGTGGGTCCATGGGAAGAAGACCATAGACATGAAGGCCTTCCCCTCACATTATACCTGAAGGTATATGAAAGCAATAAGACCTACCCCCTTGGTTATGGGGGTGTCCTCCAGGTTTCTCACTGTAGAGCTGCTCTTTGGGAGTTAGTCATTAAGCCCCACCCATACCCAGGGGAGAGGAATCAACTCCACCTCCTGGGGAGGAAAGGAGGGTATCTGTGGATATTATTTGGAATTTTTCTGTAAGGACTATTTTTCCTTTCTCTCCCATTTATTTACTTACTCAATAGTATATTTATATCACTATGGTGTCATGGATATGTATTACACGGATATGTATTTTGCAAGGTTATAATCCATTACTATCATTATTTATTTTGTCATGCAAATCATCCCAGTTTTGACCTTTGGCTTGAAGCTTGGCTCTTGCGTCCTTTCAGCAAGTCCCTAAACTCCCCATCCTTTTTCTGGACGCTCTTTCTTACTTCTGGCCCTACAAGGTACTCTGGGCTCATCTTGTATTTTCACTGTGGAGCCCTACAATCAGACATTCATTGGAGAGTGATAGTTAGACCCCAAGATCTGGGCACTGGGGATGCTCGCTGCTACTGGGGTGCTACTGCTGCTAAGCCCTCTCAGCAGACAAAGCTAGGAAATACATGGATGTATACTAACCTACACGTATATGCATAATTCTCATTACTTCTGTATCTATTTATCTGTACAAATAAACATAAGTGCACAGGTTATCTCCAACTTGAACCCAGTGCAGGATTCAAGCTATGTTTCCACTCTTACTTATTTGAGATTTCTTTCTCCATCATTGAGAAATATGGCTCCCTTATCCACAACTTGTTTACTTACTTGTTCAACTCTAATGTACGGGGAAAGTAGTTTCAAAATTGTTAACCTATACCCCAGCACACTGAGTTTAATACACCAATGTTCTTCTTTTGGGTAATGTAAGCTTTTTGGAAGGCTCAAATACACATATAAAAGTATACAAGTCAAAAGTGTAAGATTTGTATTTTCACAGAGTGAGCACACTCTGTTAACCTAGATCCAGCTCAAGAGACAAAACATCACCAAAATTCCAAAAGCTCCGGTGGCCCTTTGCCAATCACTTCTCCCCACAAAGAGAAAACACAAGGGTGGCTTCTCATATCATAGGTGGGTTTGGGCTGGATTTGAATTTTATAGACATGGAATCACACTGTATTGTGTCTGCCTCTTTTGTTTGACACTGTGCTTGTGAAATCCTTCCCTGTTGACTCAGGTAGTTATGGTTCGTTCCTTCCATATGTTCTGCTTTCTTAAGATTATATCATGAGATGTTTTTCTTGGTCCTAAATATTTCTCTACAATATGATTTTAATGCCTATATAATATTTTATAGTATGATTATACCATAAATTCTTTAATCTTCCCCATATTGTCGGGTATTTAATTGTCCTCTAGTTTCAACATTATAAATAATGTTGGCCAATGATGCTTTAAGAAGAGTGATAGGAGAATAATATAATGATTCTAATGGCTCAAAATCAGTCAACCCACATATGGAATTTTGCATTCCATTCTGGCCTTAGTGGTCAGAGCACCTCCAGAGAGGTTTATGAGGGTGGTGAAGATTCTGGAAACTATGACTTATGAAGCTGAGCTGGTTGAATGGATGCTATTTGGCATGGGGGAGTGCAAGTGAAACACTGTTTGAAAAGGGAGTAAACTTATTCTGTATTATAAGGTTTTAGTCCTCATGTTTAACTTAGAGAAGGCATTTTCCTTCCTAGCATAAAGAAGGTGAGACCAGTCACCTAAACCAGGACACATCTGAGGGTGAAAGACACAGCAAGTCATAATTACACTGAAAAATGGACCTACAGCGGGGATCCCCCAGGCACACCAGGATGCTGATCATCACCCTGGGAATGGGAAATCTTTCCTAATGAGCAGAGATTGATTGAGAAATGGAAAGGCTGACTCACGGTGCTGACCCTCCATTATTTAAGGTCCATTGTATTGTTAGGCATGAACATGCAGAGATTCCCTGCTTTGGGTTGGAGGTTACTGGATGTTACTAGTACCAGATGACTTCCAAGTTATCAGATTGTCATCAGATGACATTCTAGCTCTAAACACCTGTAATCCAACTTAGAAAATGGTCATGTGCATTGCTGAGATGATTGAATGAGATTCAAATTTCTTTCTTCCAGGTCCTTATGGTGCTCAAACATTGTATGTGCGATCTAGGAGGAGGGGATGATGACAATACAAAGGTGCTAAGTGTTACATTCAGCGCTCTGTGTTGGTTAGTGGAAGATTCCATCAGAGGTGCTGAGAATTTTAATTTCTTATGCAGGTTACACCAGTTAGACTTTTTTAGTTTTGAGAAACAAGTCACTTGTGGCTAACATAAATAAGCCAGAGGTTCATCTATATAGGTGTCCTTGAATTCCATGAGGGATCCCTCTATCTTGATAAGAAACTTCACCTCATCCCTTTTAAGACGTTTTTGTTTTAGGATAATTTTAAGCTTACAGACGAGTTGCAGAAATAATGAGAATTCCCACATATCCTTTACCCAATCCTTTCTATATTAACATCTTACAGAACCATACCACAATGAACAGAATGAGGAAATAAACCCTGGTGCACTGCTATCACCTGAACTGCAGATTTTATTCAGATTTTGCCATTTTTCCACGATCTAGTCCAAAATCTCACATTGCATTTAGTTGTCATGTTTCCTCCAATCTGTTTGTTCTTGTCTTCAGATCTGGACACTTTAGAAGAGTACTGGTCAGACAGTGTGTAAATGTCTCTCAATTGTGTTTCTCTGATGTTTCTTTCACGTTAATCTCTCTGGGTTAAGGCTACCGACCGTTGAGAATATCACCATAGAAATGATGCTGTGTCCTTTTCAGCGCATCATGTCAGGGAGCATGTGATATTGCTCTGTCTCGTTACTGGTGGTGTTAACCTTGATCACTGTCTTGAGTTGGTGTTTCCCAGGTTTCTTCACTGTGAAGTTACAATTTCCCCTTTGTAATTAACAAATTTTACTTAAACATCACCTAAATACCATTTTCCTTCTTAAAAACCTGTTCACTAATTTTAGCATTCTTCATAAATCAACTTTTTTTTTTAAGCTGAATCACACGAATTCCTGAGGAAAAATGCATAAGTGCAGAGAGCATGCTTCCTGGCTTCCCACAGTCATCTATCTGCCTTTCTTTATCTGTCACTTGGGTCAGCTTTTTCTCTTGAGGTCTGCTTCATTCTTCCTCTCTCTACAAGGCTGTCTCTGCTTTCCAGTTTATGTGGTGGAGAGTGAGGCTATCATCAGCAATTCTCTTCAGTTTAAGAGACCAGTCCAACGAGATGAAACTCTTTTTGTGTCAAACTCACATCCCCAGAGACGGGACTCTGGTTGATCCAATCTGGGTCAGTAACCAAGCCCTGGACCATTAATTTGTATCCAAAGATGCAAAACCAAGTTCCTTATGTACCTCTACTTGGAACCACCTCAGTATTGGGATGGGGTGGAGAATATTCCCTAGAAATTTTTGTGAGATGAGAAGCTCCCCAGGGGCCCACAGCAAGTCTGAGGAATAGTCAAAACTAGAGCACAGTTCTCCCAACTTCCCAAGCAATGTTTCTCTTCAACACCTTTTACCCACGTTAGGCACTGAACCAAAGACAACTTGACTTTCCGTCTTGATCAGACTCAAGGAAGGGTGACATCTTATCCCAGATCTTGGAAATAAATATGAAATTACAGTTGGGTAGGGAAGAGAGATGGAGGGTTGAAGGTCCCTAATAATTCCCTGGATTTAAAGCTCTTCTTGGGAGATCTGTGGAGCTGAATTATCCATCCAGCTGTGTTACCCTAATTCTCTAAAGACAGGGAACTAAAACCCAAAAGCTAATCCCTTAATGGGATTGACCTCAAAATGCAGCAGATTTTCAGAAATGATTGGAAAATCTTTTCTGAAAGAAGAGATGCCTGGATCAGATTCTTCAAGGAAGGAAAGCAAAGCATACTTCCCCGGTTCAGCAGGGAGAAAAGGGTGGGGTGGGTGCACGTAGAGAAGAAACAGTGCTTAGCAGCATTTCCTAGATTCCTGATTCATAGTTTCCCTCTGATGTCAGGAATGGAGCATCCTTTTCTCCTCTGGCAGCTTGGTCATGGCACTAAGAAATTCAAGATAAATGGGACGCTCTGTGAACAGACCCTGGAACAGCTGGACATTGCTGGACACAACTGCAGTGGTTGGTCAAATGGGGACATCTGGTTCAATTCCCCAGAGGTTTAGCAATGGCAGGAAGGCCAGTAAAGATAATCCAGTTGGCCACTGCCAAGCTGAGCTCCCAGGAGTCCAAACACTGGGGTCGGGAGGTTGGGTTTCTTCCAAGGGAGCAGAGGAGGGAGAGTGGCAGGACAACTAGCTGTACACCTCGGCCTCTCTTGCCTGCAATCCTGGGTCCATGTGGCCAAGGGGGACAACCTTCCAGGAAAGTTGGGGGGTTGCCTGGAAGAATTTGGAAGATTTTTCACATTTGCATTTTGGGAGCCCACGAATGGCCCCCAATGGGAAACTCTAGAAGTTCATCATCATGAAAACTCCTTAGCCTGCCGTGTGACAAATATTTGTTCTAGAATGACCAGGTTGAGGGACTCTTAGCTGGAGGTTAGAAAACTTAGGATAAGGGCTGTTTTATATCGTGCAAGCGTTCAGCAGTCTCAGGCAAAAGACTCAAGTCTTCTGAAACTCAATTTTCTCAGCTACAAAATGAGTAATACCTGCTTCCAGGACTGTTATGAACATTTATGAAATCATGGGAATGGAGAAGTTTGCTAGAAAAACCGGAGCCATTTTGGTGGTGGGTGAGATCATTTAAAATACAGCTGAGTGTCAGTTTTCCACGGTGACAGACAACGCGGAGAACTGAAACCTACGAAAGACTGAGATATCTCCATCTTAGCCTCTAGGGTCAAACTGTAAAAAATCATTTAGTTCTTTTTTTAAATAAAGAGAACATACGGGCAAAGAGACATGTTGAATATCCTTACCTTAATTTCCACTCAGAGGGATCGATGAACAAGAGGCTGACCAGAAGGTCACAGAGGAAAGGTGTGGATCTAATGATTAGATTTAACTGACTGAGGTTCAAAAAAGGGACCAGATTTTGGCTACAAGATCATAATTTAGAGCAGGGCTTGCCATCAAGCTCTCAAGGGTGAGTGATTTTTGGTTCTAACAGTGCAATTCCCTAAGCTGAGACTATTAAGAGTCCAGTAACTGAGTAATTTACTAGTATTTTTACCTTGGTTTCTTAATATGGCCCTAGTCACCTCCAGACCTCAAAGGAATGACTCTTGAGAAAAATGCCCAAGAGCATTGCCCAAGAAGTTACAGTAAATCACCTTAGAAGTTAAACTGAATGTGTGTGGAGGAGGGGCGGATGGAAGCAGTTGGCGGGGCGAGTGGGGACCATTTGGCTGTAGCGCCCTGGTTTTGCAGAAATGCCCCCAGACCATGGGGACTGGAGAGTGGAGAAGCAAAATGACAAAACAGGGTGAAGCCACAAGGGCCTCTTTGAGAAGAGAGAGCGTGACATAAGGAAGGACTCTTTTATGTAGCTTGCTCCATTTAGGGCATATTTGTCAGCAGGACCATGAGTCAGAAGGAAAAGGGTCTTTTCTAACCTAAAAATAAAGCCCTAGGGACAGAGCATTCGGGGGAGGGTTTGTGGCTTGACCTTTTCTATTTCTGTATGTGTGTGAAGCATGTGCGTTGTGGAGGAGGAGGAAGCGGGGTGGACGTGAAGGAGAGCCAAGAGTCTCCGGCCCTGACCCTAAGAAGTCATGTTGGCAAAGTGAGCGCTTGGTGGCAGCGGTGGTTAGCATGGTACCGAAAACTAAAAACCAGAATTCCAATCCCAGCAGTGTCTGGTTTGCTAAGGATCTGGCATCCCAAATCTTCATCCCAGATCTACTCTACTGTCCATCCCTTAGCCACAGTGCATGCACACAAGCACCCAACCCCTTCACGGGGGTGCTGTCAAATTTTGATCCATGTCTGAAACTGACTTGGCGTTCACTGAGGATGCATACTACCCCGGGGATGTCCACCCGAACTGAGACGTATCACAGGATGGGAGGCATCGCATGAGGACAGACTGTCATCACAACATGCAAGAATTCTGCTCATGGGTGTCCAAGAGCAAACCAGGGCAGGGAAAGCAACCCGAGGTTAGTGCAGTCATGGGGGGTGCAACTTAATCCCTTCTAGTGTCCAGCCCCCAAATCTAGTGAATGAAGTTCTGCCCCTAGGACAGAACTGTGCTGGAAACCACAGTCAAACAACTTTGCAGCTAGGTGTGGAAAACCCTGGAGGCCACATCCTCTTGACATCGCCTGTGCTTTCTCATCAGAAAGCAAGCATCTGTCTGTGATCCCCACAGAGTGTAGTATCTCACAGAGGCTCAGAATTCCTGGAAATCAATGAGGACCATGATAAGAAAGAGCAACAATAGAACCCACTTTACTTTCTTTTCTACTCACCAGGCTGTGACTACTCCCCTGCTCACTTTGTGCCCTTCCCTGCTCCTAACCTGCCCCTCTGGTTCCTCTGGATAAATCCCACCCATCCTGGAAAGGCCAGTCCCTCCCCCCCGTCCCCATGGAAACTTCCCCCAGATGCTCCATCCCATAGGGCTCTCTCCTTCCTCCCAATCTCCCCACACAAACACTCTGTGCCACTCAGTGCTAGCACTTACCAACAGGCTGATGTGTTGTCTGCCACTGTTTTGTGCATAGGGGAACCTGTAACCCTAACAAAGCTGGGCAAGAATGAGGCATCAGACCTTGGTCTAAGTCCCAGGCAAACACTTGCACTCTCTACAACACAGCCTCCTTGCCAGTGCCAGTAAAACAGGGTTAATCATACCCCTCTCGTGGGAAAGAAGGAAAAATATGTAAAGGACTTAAAATAATAGCTGATACATAAGGACTGTTTAAAAACACTATCTAGGGCACCTGGGTGGCTCAGTGGGTTAAAGTCTCTGCCTTCGGTTCAGGTCATGATCTCAGGGTCCTGGGATCGAGCCCCACATTGGGCTCTCTGCTCAGCAGGGGAGCCTGCTTTCCCCCACCTTCTGCCTGCCTCTCTGCCTACTGGTGATCTCTCTCTCTGTCAAATAAATAAATAAAATCTTAAAAAAAAAAAACAAAAACACTATCTAGGGGCGCCTGGGTGGAGCAGTCAGTTGAACATCTGACTCTTGGTTTCAGCTCAGGGTTGTGGGATCAAGTCCTGCGTTGGGATCTATGTTCACTACAGAGTCTGCTTGTCCCTCTCCCTCTGCTCCTCCCCTGCCAAATAAATAAATACAATCTTTAAAAAAACAAAAATCAATAAATAAAAACACCGTGTATCGGTATAAAGAGGGTACAATTTGTTTAGACCAAGACTCTTCCCACATATTGCCCCTCATCACACTTGCATAATTAGTGGCCCAAAAATACAGGTGAAATAGAATTATTATGTGGACTTCAATGGAAGGGCCGGTACGGCCATTGATGCAAAGCTGCTGAATGGCGCTCTTAATAGGGTATATTCCTTGGCCCTGTTTACCCCCCTCTCCGCACTGAGTGAGGGGTGACAACTCTGCCACTGGCCTGCTGGGCTGAGTGTCTTGGGAAATGGCCCATGAGTCAGAACATGAGCTCCCAGGGGCCTGGAGACCATGTGTTCCATGACCTTCCTGGGGCCTCTTCCAGCCTCACACCCCATAAATCTGAATTTGATTAGGACGGCCAATGACTGGAGATGCTCCCCAGTGAGGCGATGCCAAGAGCCCTGCCCAGGGGTTCTGTCAGCTCCTGGGATGAAGTAATCGGAGGGGGACAGCTGCACCGGTCCCAGTAAACAGATGAACTCGGTCAACAGCCTCATCAGCAACCAACACACACACACACACAGAGAGAGAGAGAGAGAGAGAGAGAGAGAGAGAAGCCACCCGCAAGGCTGTCTCGCTCTCTGGCTTATCCGTTCCCTTCCTATCACACCCGGGAAGGCCAATGTCCAGAGAGGTGAAATGATTTGCCTGTACTTCTATCTACAGTGGGTGAGAAAACTCAGAACTAAGACAACAGCCCTTCCAAATCCCATTCCCCATGCTTGTTCCTAGACAAGAATAAATTTGACAGAATCAATATAACACTTCTAAGCCTCACACTGCAGGAGAGACCCCAGGGGGCCAGGGGCAGTCCCAAAGTCACGCTATCCAATTTCTCGCCCCTTAGTAGAGGAGATTGGT
>JAQQSY010003275.1:0-13085 GCA_028646535.1 Procyon lotor
TGTACCAGGTACAGTGTCTGCTGCTCAGTCACCCAGTCCCATTTCCTGGTGGCTCATTCACGGGAGAGGATTCAGAAATCAAAGCCCCTGAGCTCCAGCGGCAAGGCCACCCCTCAGGTGGGTGAGGACTGGAAGTGGAATGTGGAGGGGGGCGCTAAGAGAGTGCACTGAACCGGAAATAACGAGTCCTAGTGCCAGAGATCAAGTCTCAGGGCCTTTGGGGCGGAAAGGCCCTATATTATAGGACATAGGAAACTAGAGCTCAGTCTTAGGGCCAGCTCTGGCATTTAAGGTCTTTTCCCACCTCAGTTTGCTTATCTGTAGAAGGGGGAGAAGTAGTATGAGGAGGATGAAACCAGATAAATGAAGAACGCTTAGTCTAGATCTGCTGTCGTCCTCCGCGGGGAAAGCGAGAGGAGGAGCAGGGGCTCAGGGCTCCTCGTCAGGGTCTCTCCCTATTCTAAGCAAGTGGTTGAGGGCCTAACCTGGCCCTATTTCCTCACAGGAGACTCCTTATGGCCTCGAGCAAACTTATGAAATACAAAAGTGACTCTTTCACATTTGTATCCCATTTTGTGGCTCTTGAGGTGGCTAAACCCCTTATCTCCCTTGAGTCCCTCAACAGCTTTGTGAGGTAAGCAAGGCGGGGCCTCCATTCCCCTGAGGGAGAAAAGGAAATGGAAGCCTCTTGGGTCTGGCCCAAGATCACAGGAGGGCTTATTAGTGGTGGAATTAAAACCCACCTGGGACTCAGGCTCAGTGCTTCTCCCCTCTCCACAAGGCAGAGCTTACACTGTCCCTCATGCCCCTCCTGTGTCTTTACGTCCTTCCTTTCCATCTTAAATTCCATGGCAGCCATGACCACTCCCTTGCCTCCCTCTAGCTTCAGCATCCTTGTTTGACTAAACCACAACCCTGGTTCTTCACCAACTCCACGCCTGCACTGACCCAGCTAAACAGTGGCTATAGAAAAACCCAGAAACGAGCTGACTGACCTGACTTCAAATGTATGACCACTAACCTCAAAGGGACTGTAATGCTGCCTGGAAACCACACTGAGCTTCTCCAGTCCTTCTTCCAATTAACACCAATGACCAGGAATAGGAATGCCAGGGTTAGCAAATAAGGAATTTTATCTGGCCACCCTATCCACAAAGCAGTTGCTAATATGAAATTTCAGTCACTGTGCCAAATGGTGGGGGAGTTATTTTGAGGTTGGGGGCTCTTTTTAGAGCCCTTCTCAACACAGTATAGCAGGTCGTGACCCCAAATATCAAGATGGTTAACTCTGGATTTGGCTGTGGACGGCAGTCATCACTCTCCCAACTGGAACTAAGAGGCCAAGATCCCCAGAGAGAAGACACAGCCAACCAACACTTCAAAGGTAAGCAAGCCCAGCCTACACTGGGTTGATCCATGAAGCCATAGATCTCAGGAATTATTACCCAGTTGGAGGGATTTGGGGCCCAGAGGGCCCTCTGGGCCCAAAATTCTCTTGTCCAACACTTCAACTTCCCAACTGGCCTTCAGGGTTGGGCATCTCAAGAGTCAGTGTAGACATTACCAACTCTGGAAAATAAACTCTCCTAAAGGTAGGCGGGGAGAGTCTTATGTACAACAAAGTAAAGAGACTGAGATTTTTTTTTAAGGTTTTACTTATTTATTTGATACAAAGAGAGAGATCACAAGTAGGCAGAGAGGCAGGCAGAGAGAGGGGGAAGCAGGCTCCCTGCCAAGCAGAGAGCCCAATGTGGGGCTCGATCTCAGGACCCTGAGATCATGACCTGAGCCGAAGGCAGAGGCTTTAACCCACGGAGCCACCCAGGCGCCCCGAGACTAAGATTGTTAAAGCATATTAATGTACCTCAGTTATAAAATGAGAGGAAATCTACATCTTAATTTCTTCAACAAATATCTATTGATAGTCTGCAATGTGCCGAGGACTGTTCCGGGTGCCAAGGATACAATGGTGGACACAGAGGCCGTGTTCTTAAGGAGCTTATGTTTTCTTTTTCTTTTTTAAAGATTTATTTATTTATTTGGCAGAGATAGAGAGAGAGAGAGAGAGAGAGAGAGAAAATACAAGTAGGGGGAGTGGTAGGGAGAGAGAGAAACAGTCTCCGGCTGAGCAGAGACCCCAATATGGAGCTGATCCCAGGACTCTGGGATCATGGCCCAAGCCAAAGGCAGATGCTTAACCAACTGAGTCACCTAGCTGAGGTATCTCAAGGAGCTTACATTTTAGTGGAGAATACAGATAATAAATAAACAAGGCAATTTCAGTAGAAATAAACACATGAAGAAAACAAACCAGGATAATGGCACAGAAAGAGATGGGGGAAGGGCTACCACTGAGAGAGAACAGCTCTCTAAGAAGCTGATGTTTGAGGAAGTTAAGAAGGAAGGAAGGAAGGAAGGAAGGAAGGAAGGAAGGAAGGAAGGAAGGAAGGAAGGAAGAAGGAAGGGAGGGAGGGAGGGAGAAGCAAGTGTTTGAACTGAGACTGAATGCCAAGGACTCAGCCATAACAACATCTGGATCATAGTGCTCTAGGTCTAGGTGAAACTAAAGGAGCCAGCCTGGTGTGTTCAAGGAGAAGGAGGGAGGGAGGGAGAGAGGGAGCTCGCAAGATGAGAACACAGAGGTAAAGGAGTCTTGGAAGAATGGCTTCCATTACCAGGGCAATGGGAGGGTATAAGCAAGCATCATTGCTTACTTTGTGTTTTCGAGAGATTATCGCTACTACTGCATGGAGGAAGCATTATAAGGGTAAGCAAGCCCAGGTGTTCAAGAGTAGAAGGAGGAAAATAGTTAGAAGGCTACTTTTGGCATCCAGGAATGAGGGATGGTATCTTGGAGTAGGGCAGGGATTGTGGGAAGTAGCTGGGTTTGAAATAAAGTTATAGGACGTGCTAATGTGGGGTGTGCAGATCCACACAACAGACTTACTGCCCCCCTGCCTCCATTTCGTCTTTGCTGTCAGGGTCCTGAATTTGTATAATTATTTACCCTTCCACTTGCTCAAGGAAGATGGCCTTTCTCAGACCTAGGTGTGAGTATTAGTCTAAGCCATTAATGGTAATTCCATTCCCTCCTTCCAATGACTGGTTTAGGCAAGGGGTTAGTGAGATATAAGGAAAGTCTACAAGGGGGCTTGAAGGCAAGGTTTTCCTCCATGATAAAAAGAGGCTGTGGGAGGACGTCCACCTTTCCAGCCTTCGTAAATGAGGACAGGACACTTGGTGCTGCTGCCATCATCTTGTGATCATAAGAGAAGATGCCACCAGCCTATTGAGGATGTCAGAGCAGATAGCTGGAAATACCGGAATTATTGGTGACATCACTGAGTCAACTCTGGAAACGCCCTACACTCAGATTTCTTGCAGGATAATAAATATCCTCATTGTTCAAGCCTTTGTCAGTCCGGTTTTCCGTTATTTGCCTCCAAGAAAATTCTAACCAAAAAAGAGAGGAAGGAGAAGGGGAAAGAAGAATGTAGAATGATTCTAGGTTTTTAACGTAAGCACGTGGGTGGAAGACTTGGAAGCCTTAGGACAGAAGCATTTTTGGCAGGAGCAGGGTGAGAGTGGGACATTGGGAGTTTTACTTTGAATGTGTGATGTTTGAGATGTCTAACAGGCTTTCAAGTGGTAATGTTAAAAAAGCAAATAAGCATGTGAGTCTGATATTCGGAGAAGTCCTAAAGGACATATAAATTTGCGACTTATCAGCACATAGGTGATATTTCTTTCTATTCTATTCTTTCTCTTTGGTTTGTGAATGTATACACACTAGTTCTACTCCTTTTTTAACGGCCCTAAAATGTTACAGTAATTTTTTATTAAGGACATTTAAAAATACACCCAAAAGTAGAGATAATATAATAAAACCCCATATACTCTTCACTTACCTTCAACAATTGCTCCTTTAGGGAGGAAAAGAGAGAGCCTGGGACTGAGCTATGGGAAACACCCATTAGGGGTAAGCCATCAAAGACCACTAAGAAGGAATGGCTGGAACCAAGAGAGGGGTATGTCATTGAAGCCAAGAAGAAAGTGTTTCAAGGGGGAAGGAAGGGACAATTATCTCAAACATTGGTGAGAGTCTGAAAAAGATGTAAAAATGTGACCTTTGGCTTGGCCAGTTGGAAGTCAGAGTTTGGCAAGAACATCTCAGTAGAGAATGTGAACCAAGCCTGCGTGGACAGGAGACAAGACGTGAATATATCCCTTTGGAAAGATGGTGCTGTGAAAAGGAGGACAGCTGGTAGATGCTCCAGTCTAAAAAAATGGAAGGATGTGCACTAAGGCTCCGTTCCAACTTTCCCGGATGGCATCAGTGGAGACATTTTAAATTTTGAGGACCTTGCTGCTGTGCTCCAAGACAGAGGTGAGACTCTGGGAAAGGGTTAGAAAAGATGGAGATAACAAAGGGCAAGGGGAAGAGGGAAAAAGATCCAAAGAGATCGTGGTCTGCTGGACACCGTTGTAGGATAGACAGACTAAGCAATGATTCAATTGGAAAAATGAAAAATTGTCTAGTATCATCTTCTAGATTCTGTACATGTGTGTGAATGTCCACGTTTTCAGGGCACCTGGGTGGCTCAGTCGGTTAAATGTCTGCCTTCAGCTCAGGTTGTGATCACGGAGTCCTGGGATCGAGTCCTGCATCAGCGGGGAGTCTGCTTCTCTGTCTGCCCCTCCCCTCTGCTATGCTCTCTCACTTGTGCTCTCTATCTTTCTCAAATGAATAAATAAAATATTTTTTAAAAGATTCTATTTATTTATTTGACAAAGAGAGAGAGAGAGATCACAAGTAGGCAGAGAGGCAGGCCAAGAGGCAGGCAGAGAGAGAGGGGGAAGCAGGCTCCCCACTCCCCAATAAATAAAATCTTTTTTAAAAAAAATGTTCAAGTTTTCGTGGCTCCTGGGTGGCTCAGTGGGTTAAAGCCTTTGCCTTCGGCTCAGGTCATGATCTCAGGGTCCTGGGATTGAGCCCCTCATCGGGCTCTCTGCTCAGCGGGGAGCCTGCTTCCCCTCTCTCTCTGCCTGCCTCTCTGCCTACTTGTGATCTCTCTTTGTCAAATAAATAAACAAACAAACAAATAAATAAATAAAATCTTTAAAAAATAACGTTCAAGTTTTCAATCTGGTAATATGGATTGCTACCTGTACACTCACCCAGACATTATGGCCCTATTCAGGAGATACATACATATTCAAGGTCATGTGTGTACACACACACACACACACACACACACACACACACACACAGAGGCAGAGGCAGAATCTGTATTCCACTAACAAGCCTTGGACATTTCTCCCTCCACCCTTGTCTTCTCCATCTTGCCTGCCAGGGGTTATAAACTTCTTGCTAAGGGCCAGAGTAACATAAATATGTTACAGTTGAGCATATGATAGTAAATGGTGGACTGAGTGATTTAGAACAGCTTGCTGTCCAGCCTAAGAAGGTAGCCACCACCCAGCTCCATTTGTTGCCCTACTGGTTTCCTACTGCTCTTATAATAAATTGCTACAGACTTAGTAGCTTAAAACAACACACATTTATTATCTTACAATTCTGGATATCAGAAGTCCAAAATAGGTCTTATGGAGTTACAAGCCTCTGATTTGTAAGAAAAATATTTATGTGTGGGGCACCTGGGTGGCTCAGTTGGTTAAGCCGCTGCCTTTGGCTCAGGTCATGATCTCAGAGTCCTGGGATCGAGCCCCGCATCAGGCTCTCTGCTTGGCGGGGAGCCTGCTTCTCCCTCTCTCTCTGCCTGCCTCTCTGCCTACTTGTGATCTCTCTGTCAAATAAATAAATAAAATCTTAAAAAAAAAAAGAAAGAAAAATATTTATGTGGTATTCAGATGACCAAAATAGATTCTTCATACATATTTGGTCTTTGTCTAGGATTCCTGGCTCACAGCTGCTAAAACCCTTCAAATTTCATAAGTGTTGAGAGTGATCAAGGTATCTTTTGTCATGCTAACGAGGTGCCATTTGGAAAGCACCTAAGGTTGGGGGCTGGTGGCCAGTAGAGCCAACCAAGTGTTAGAAGGTTGGAAATTTCAGTCCCTTCTTCACCTCCAGAGAGGGGACAGGAGCAGGAGAGTGAATGCAAACACCAATGGTCAATGATTCCATCAATCATGCCTATGGAATGAACCTCCATGGAAACCCAAAAGAGTTTCTAGATTGGTGAACATGTGGAGATACTGGAAGAGTGGCATGGTTGGAAAAGGCATAGAAACCTGTCCTTTCCCCACACGTTGCCCTATGCCTGTCTTCCTTCTGGCCATTCATTCCTGATTTATATCCTTTTATAACAAACCAGTGATACAGGAAGGGAAACATCTCTCTGAGTTCTGTCAGCTACTCTAGAAAATTAATCAAACCCAAGAGGAGATCATGGGCACCTCTAATTTGTAGCCAGTTGATCAGAAGTCCAGGAAACAACAGGGGTGCTGGAGAAGCGGGCGTATAGGACTGTACCCTCAGCCAGTGGAATCTGATGCTACCTCTGGGTAGGTAGTGGCAGAATTGAATTAAATTCTTAAGATACCCGGCTAGTGTCTGAGCATTGTTTGGTTGTGTATGAGGAAGCCCTCCCATCCCACTGGAATTAATACCAGAACCTATTTATGTATAAATAAACTCAAGGATTCTAGAGGAGAATCTGTTCTTTGCCTTTTCTTCCTTCTAGAGGTTGCCCATATTCCTTGACTCGTGGCTTCCTTCCATCTTGAAAGCCAATAATCACATCACTTTGACCTCTGCTTCTGACCTCTCCTTCCCTGACTCTGATTCTCCTGTCTCCCTCTTCCACTTATAAAGACCTTTGTGATTATATCGGGCCCACCCAGAAATGTAGAATAAGGTCACCTCAAGACCTTTACCTTAGTCACGGCTGCAGCTCTCTGCCACAAAAGGTAACATAGTCACAAGGCACAGGGACTAAAACGTAAACATCTTTGAGGGGACTATTAACTCTGCCTATCACAGTTGCTAAATGGGAATGCAAGCCTGATACAGCCAGATCTTCCAGTTCCTTTCAAGATAAGCTAGAAATCTGGATTTTTATATGACTGTGCAGAAAGAGTTAACACAGCGGTTGAGACTGCTCCTTAGAAAGTTCTGCTGGTAAGACTAGCCCTTGGCTGGCATTGAGAACTTGGCTCTTAGAGTATTTTCAGTCAATAGTTAAAGGATCAGGATGGCTCATTGTGCCTAGACTGTGTGTGTAAAAAATATGGCTTATGCTGTGCCTGGGTGGCACAGTCAGTTAAGCATCTGACTCTCGATTTCAGCTCAGGTAACGGTCTCAGGGTTGTGAGATTGAGCCCCTCATTGGGCTCCATGCTGGGCGTGGGGTCTGCTTAAGATTCTCTCTCCCCGCCTTCTCTCTGCCCCTCCCCCCAATAAATAAAAATCTATTTTAAAAAAGAATACAGATTATGCTGAACAGCTGCTTTTCTTTTAGGAATCTGGAATTTGGGTATGTGCAAGGCAGAGGTGTCTATGTGACCAGCCTTCACGATAAATCTTAGGTGCTGAGTCTCTCACAGGCTTCCTTGGGAAGAACTAGTGCAGAGAGATGTTGCTCCATTTCCATCTTGGAGGAAGAGAATGCGGTGGGAACCCTCCTGGGAGGCAGAGGGCAGACATTCCTTCTGATTCTGCTCTGTCTTTTCCAGCTGTGCAGCCTTCCTACATCACTGTAATAAACCTTAGCTAGGGGGGTATTTATCACCTTTACGCTGAGTCCTTCTAGTAGATCTCCTGACCTGGGGGTGGTCTTGGGGGATGCTCCAGAACAAAGGTAGTTCCTGCTTTTTCTCGTATATTCTAAACGCTATGGGGATGAACACTGTGAAGGTCAAATAAAACAATCCTGAGAGGGAACTTGGCCTCCAGGCTGCCAAATTGCAACTTCTGGCCTCTTAGAGTTCTACCCTGATTTTATTCCCATCTCGGAAGTGAAACAATTCTTCTGACACACATTTAGCAAATGCTTACCATGTGCTAAGCACTATGCTAGGATCTAGGGACACAAAGATGAATAAGATCGTATCGTTACCTGGAATGAGTCTGCAATTTCTAAGACAGATATGTACGCAAATAACTGCAGCCTGGTGCGCTAGCTCACTAAAGCAAAGGAATAAGATGCTCTAAGAACCCATTCAGCTGCTTACGCGGCTCTTTGCTGTGCATGCATACAACCCTAGATTCATCTGGTCATCACAATCTGAAGTTATCCCTGTTTCACAAAGGAAGAACCTGAACCTAAAGGTCAAGGGTTTAGGGTTTTGCCTGAGAGAGCTCAGGTCTTTTACCATACTCATTCTGCTGGGATTGGAGGTACACAAGGGAAAAGGAGGGCCCAGGAAAGTCTGCAAGAGACCGTGTGCTCTGTAATCAACCAAGGGGCCTTGATCTGTAGAGACCATGATCCCGCTTCCCAAATCAGCCTCACTATATGCCCGTGCCACTTTCCATTTCATGAATGAGTTTTGTTCTCCCAACCATATGGCAAGTGCATAGGGAAGAGTGACCTTGTCATGCTTCACTGTGGTCCTTTTCATGCCTTGCCCAAGTAAGGTGTCAATTAGCTATTTTGTTGGTAGGAAGTTGCTATTACTAGTTATTTTAGCCTACCGTGTTGTCATGTCAGACAGCTCTGGTCCTTGGAAACACTATGGTAGGAGAGGTAGGTGAATCTTTTCCAAGGGACTAGCCTGGGAGACAGGTTTCTTCAGGACATTCTGATGGGCACAAAGGACACTTCCTGATGATTTTCCCAGTAAGAAGGGACAGCTAGAAAATGTAAGGCATGTAAGGGAAAGCAGAAGTAGATGGATAAGGGGCACCTGGGTGGCTCAGTTGGTTAAGCTGATGCCTTCTGCTGGTGTCATGATCTCAGGGTCTGGGGATCCAGCCCCATATAGGGCTCCCTGCTCAGCTGGGAGTCTGCTTCTCCTTCTCCCTCTTTGCTCTCTCTCTCAAATAAATAAATAAATACGATCTTTTTTTTTAAGTAGATGGAAAAGCCCATTCTTGCAATAAATGGAAATGAAATGTGGAAAGCAGGAATAACTGCTGTTAAGGCCACCCCCTGAGCACTAGCCTGAGCACTACCGGAGTTGAGATGCGGGGCGCAGATCCCGGGCCTGGCCCGGGGAATAGGGGAAAAGGGTAAAGTCAAAATCAGCGATGATGCCAGTATCTCCACTTTCCTTTTTCCTCTTCAGAGCCAACGCACATTTTGATACCTCACAACAATGCTTTCGGTGTGGGATCATCGTCTCCTTTTTACCGATGAATATGCCAAGGACTCGGGGAGGTTAGGTCACTTGCCCAAGATCACATAGAGCAGTCCGGATGCGAACCCAGGTCCCAAAGGCTTCCGCCCAGAGCTCTGGCGGTTCTGGCGGCAGGGAAGTGGGCAGGTGGCGGTGGCGAGGGCTCGCTAATAGTGACGGCATTGATGACGGGGCCACTGACCCGCGGGCAGCCGGCGAGCCGCGCCAGATTCCTGGGGTCGGCCCTCGCAGACAGGCTGCGGAGCTTGGCTCTGTGGGGTACTCTGAGGGATCGGCACCCTGGGGCTCAGACTGTGCAGCTCCTTGTCCTCGGCCGCCCACAGGCATTGGCGAAGGCCAGCCGTCCCGGCCGAGGACCAGCAAGCGGTGTGCCGCTGCAAGGGGTTCCCTCAGGACTGGCCGGAGCCTCCGGGGAGGCAGGGCGGGGAGGGGGGCACTGGCGAAGGCCCGCTGAAGCCACTTCGCAAGGACAGCCTCTACAGCACCCGGCCTAAGTCAGAACACCTGGGCGATGGGCGCCCCCATGACTCAGGTGCAGGCGAAATGCGCCCTGGCACCGCGCCCTGCGCCCCTGCGGTGGAGATCGGGAACCCAGGGTGTCTGCTTAAAACCTGGAGCGAAGGGCTAAGGCCCGGATGGCGGCACCTAACCCAAGTCCGACAGGTGAGAGATGAGGACAGGGCAGGGGGCGGAGACCCGCCCTGACACCACCCCTCGGGGCCGCCTACCATTCGGGGGCGTAGCCTCCGGACCGCTCAGCCCCTAGTGGGCGAGCACAGCGCGCGGGCCCCGCCCCCCGCCTATAAGAGCGGTGCGGCACTGCAGCTAGCGCAGTTCTCACTGAGACCCGTCACCCGGACTCTACGTGAGACCCACCGCCCGGACTCACCATGGTGAGTGCGGCCCCGTAGGGATTGCGGCTTTCCCCTTATTGCCCTTCTCCTTCGTGACCCTCCATTCCGGGATGCTCCGGACCCCCCATCCGATGTTCCGGGTCTCGAGGAGGTGCGAGGGTTTGTGCATTCCCCCACTCCCACTCTCCTGTGACTTTGGCCGAGCCTTGCTGTCCACTTTTGGAGGTTAGGGAAGGGGGATGGAGTGGGGTAGGATTCTTCGCAAGCTGAGTCCTTCTGGAACTCGCCTCCTGCTCCACCAAGCATTTGTGCCCTAATCCTCCTGAAGGGGAGTCGCGATCCCGCACCCAGTCCTTTCCGCGGATGAGGGAGACCCGCTGGGCTGCCCTCCGCCCCTAGCCTCCCCCTACCCCGACCCCCGTTTCCTGGATCTGACCGAACACGTGCTTAGCCCAAGAAGGTGGTAGTAGGGGGGTCACATTACTTGGTGCAGCATCCCCTTTTCTTCCGACTGTGAGTGCATCCCTCCTACCCACAGCGCCCCCCCCGTGACTCAGCACCCCGCTTCTGAGCCGGGAGGGGTGGCGGGAATGGGGTTCGGCGTTGTGAAGCGAGCGGGCCCCTCTCCAGCCACAGCCGAGTGGACGGACGGGCAGAGACAGCTGGCGCTGAGCGAGAGCGCGGGCCCAGGCCAGGTTGGGGGGAGGGGAAAGAGGTGTGTGTGTAGGGGGCTGGTATTTATAGCCCAGAAACGGGGGCCGAAATCCAATCTTCACTTTCTCTGCTGGGATGTAACTGGAAAGAATCTAGAAGGGGGGCGAATGCAGGGCCCGGGTGCAGGATGGCGCTCACCGTCCGCAGGGCAAGGCGGGTTACCTCTGGGGCCTCACCGCGGGTTCCGCTTCCTTTTCTGGGTATTTGGAAACCGTCACCCCGCCATTTCGGTGTTGGGAAGGGAGGCCGCGCGGGCCCTGCGCCGCACCACTTTGGCTCTTTAGGGGTTAATTGCAGACTGGCAGGGATGAGCCTAAGGCAGCGAGTGCCCCGGTGCCCACAACCCTTATTGCCGGCGCCTGCCATCTGCACTCTATTTCCGTGAGGGCTGCGCGGTGGATGAAGGTGGTGAAGACACCCAGAGTGCGGGGGTGGAGGTGGGGAGAGCAGCCAGCTGGGACTGATCCCCAGAGCCAGATGGGATTTAAAGGTGGGGGAGAGGGCATCCTGATGGCCAGTGTGTGGGGTCAGTTGATGCCCGACCAGAAGGCTGAGACCTCTCTCAGGCCACAGGAAAGAAAGGGGGAGAGGGTTAGAAGAAATTCCAGTTGTTCACCTTCAAAGAGGGGCTTCTGGCTAGAAACCCATGCCCCTGGAAGACGGGTCCCTTCTCAGGCTCGAGAAGCTGGCTTTGGGAGTAGAAAGCTGGAAACAGCTGAGAAGTCCTGGGTGTCCTCGTCAGTTTCTGCAGCCACCGCCTTTCATGTGCACTTGCCCTCTCCGTCCTCCCTGAGTGTCCTGTGAGTGTGGCAGGGTCGTGTGGAGCCACAAGCTCTTACTCGACAAGGTCCCCACAGAGAAGTGAGCTGAGGGATTTGCCCTGCTGGGTGCCTCCAGTTGTTAAGTCCTAAGTGGGGGAGCCTGGGCGGGCTGCCAGCCTCTCCCGACCTCTGCCCAGCCCCAGGCCTCCACTTTTGCCAGCTGAATCATCTTCGCGGGTAGGCGACAGTGTGGAAGAGAGGCTCATGAGGGGAGGACTGCAGATGTGGGGATTATGCTGTGTCCCCTCTCTCTATCCCTCAGCGCGAATGCATCTCAGTCCATGTGGGGCAGGCAGGTGTCCAGATGGGCAATGCCTGCTGGGAGCTCTACTGTCTGGAACACGGGATCCAGCCTGATGGGCAGATGCCCAGCGACAAGACCATCGGTGGAGGGGACGACTCCTTTACCACCTTCTTCTGTGAAACTGGCGCTGGGAAGCATGTGCCCCGGGCCGTGTTTGTGGATCTAGAGCCCACCGTGATTGGTGAGATGAAGATGGGGTGGAATTGAGGGGAGCAGACGGTGACTCCAAGCTTCTCTCTGGAGGGATGGTGCCTAGACCTGGCTCTCCTGGCCCCGCCAGCTCTGCCCTGTCTGCAGCTGATCGCAGGCTAGCCTGGGGGGTGGGTCCAGGCTTCTCAGCTACTGCTATCACAGGCTGGCAGAAGGATGAGCCTTTCCATACATCTGACCACAGCTACCGCGCTGGGGGAGGGCGATCCCTGCTGAGCTCGGCCTTGTGGCTTCTGCCCTAATGACATGTTTGCGCCCTTCCAGATGAGATCCGGAATGGCCCATACCGGCAGCTCTTCCACCCAGAGCAACTCATCACTGGGAAGGAGGACGCTGCTAACAACTATGCCCGTGGTCACTATACCATCGGCAAGGAGATCATTGACCCAGTGCTGGACCGGATCCGCAAGCTGGTGAGAATCCGGGATGGAAGGGACGGGGCTTTTGAGGTGACGCTAATGGTCAGGAAAGGAGTTTTCCCAGGATCCATGTTGGGGGTCATCTCTAATTTTAGTAAGTATCTCATGCTGCTGCTATGAGATACTTAATAGTCTCTGCCCTGACTCCTGAAAGATTTTAGGTTTTTGTGGAGCCAGAAGGTAGCGTTTCGCAGGCCCGTGGCCTTCCTACACTGTTCTTTCTCCTTCCTGTCTTTCAGTCCGACCAGTGCACGGGACTCCAAGGCTTCCTGGTCTTCCACAGCTTCGGAGGGGGCACCGGCTCGGGCTTCACCTCTCTCCTGATGGAGCGGCTGTCGGTGGACTACGGCAAGAAATCCAAGCTGGAGTTCTCCATCTACCCGGCCCCCCAGGTGAGCACGGCCGTGGTGGAGCCCTACAACTCCATCCTGACCACCCA
>JAQQSY010003276.1:0-13084 GCA_028646535.1 Procyon lotor
CTGGAGGGTATTATGCTAAGCAAAATAAGTCAGTCAGAGAAAGACAAGTATCACATGATCTCTCTGATATGAAGAACTTGAGAGGCAAGGCAGGAGTTTGGGGGGGTGGGGGAGAGAAATGAAACAGGAAGGGATGGGGAGGGAGACAAACCATAAGAGACTCCTAGACTCAAGAAATGAACTAAGGGTGGCCGGGGGGGTGGGGGGGGGTAGGGATAGGGTGGCTGGGTTGTGGACATTGGGGAGGGTATGTGCTGTTAAGTGCTGTGAAATGTGTAAGCCCGAAGATTCACAGACATGTACCCTGGGGCAAATAATACATTATATGTTAATAAAAATTAATAAAAAAATTAAAAAAAATTTCTAAGTGAATTTCTTTAGTGAAACCAAGGAGCTAGTTGTGCCTGGGAGTCATTGACAAATGCCTGGGTTGCGCCGGAGGTACTCAGAGAGGAAGAGATCAAGAGAACCCACAAAGGTCAGGCGGGGGGAGGTCAACAGGAGCATACCACATTTCCCTCAAATCTACAAATGGCCTGTAGTCTCTAGAACAAAAGACACTGGTTACAATGGGGTCTGTATGTCAGGCAAACCTGGGCTTCCATCCCTATCCTGTCACTTATGGACTCGAGGATCAGGAAAGTCACTTCCTTTCCTTTATCTATAAAATGAACCTCATGAACTTATTTTACAAGGTTGGTAGGTGGATTAAGTAGAACTGTATTAGTTTGGGGCGCCTGGGTGGCTCAGTGGGTTAAGGCCTCTGCCTTCAGCCCAGGTCATGATCTCAGGGTCCAGGGGCTGAGCCCCGCATCGGGCTCTCTGCTCAGCAGGGAGCCTGCTTCTCCCTCTCTCTCTGCCTACTTGTGATCTCTGTCTCTCTGTCAAATAAATAAATAAATTCTTAAAAAAAAAAAAAAAGAACTGTATTAGTTTGCTCAGTCTGCCATGACAAAGCACTGTATAGGCTCCCTTAATTTATTGTACTTCGCTTTATTATGCTTTGTAGGTACTGTCTTTAACAGATTGAAGGTTTGTGGCAACTCTATGTTGAGCAGATCTATTGGCTCTGTTTTCCTAACAGCATTTGCTCCTGGGGTACCTGGGTGGCTTTAGTTTGTTAATCTTCCAACTCTTGATTTCTGCTTAGGTCATGATCTTGGGGTCGTGGGATCAAGGCCCGTGTTGGGCTCTGCACTGAGCACTGAATGTGGAGCTTGCTTGAGGCTTGAGATTCTCTTTCTGCCCCTCCTGGCCCCTGCTAGTGTTCTTGCCCTCCGTCTTGAAAAGAAAGAAAAGAAAAGAAAAGAAAAGAAAAGAAAAGAAAAGAAAAGAAAAGAAAAGAAAAGAAAAGAAAAGAAAAGAAAAAGAATGTTTCCTACAGCATTAGCTCACTTTGTGTCTCTGTGTCACATTTTGGTATCTCTCACAATATTTCAAACTTTTTCATTATTATTATATTTTTTATGGTGATCTGCGGTCAGTGATTACGACTCACTGAAAGCTCAAATGATGATTAGTATTTAAATTTTTTTTAAATTACTACAGTTTTTTATCATCTTCACTTAGCCAGATGGTTAGCATTTTTAAATTAAGGTATATCTATATCTGCTCAGTTTTTTAGACATAATGCTGTTGCTCACTTAATAGACTATCGTATAGTGTAAACATACTTTTATATGCACTAGGAAACCAAAAAGCTCACTTGACTCTCTTTATTGCAGTAGTTTGGAATCAAACCCATTATATATTCAAAGTAGGCCTGTACCACAGACTAGGTAGCTTAAGAAACAGAAATTTATTTTCTCACAATTCTGAAGGCTAGAAGTCTAAGAACAAGGTTTCTGAGTGGTTGGTTTCTTTTAAGGTCTCTCTCCTTGTTGATGGCCATCTTCCTCCAGTGTCTTCCCATAGTCTTTTTTTTTTTTTAAAGATTTTTTTTTTTATTTATTTGACAGAGAGAAACACAGCGAGAAAGGGAACACAAGCAGAGGGAATGGTAGTGGGAGAAGCAGGCTTCCTGCCGAGCAGAGAGCCCGATGCGGGGCTCAATCCCAGGACCCTGGGATCATGACCCGAGCTGAAGGCAGACGCCCAACGACTGAGCCACCCAGGTGCCCCGTCTTCCCATAGTCTTTCCTCTGTATGTGTCTGTGTCCTAATCTCCTCTTCTTATAAGAACAACAGGAATATTGGGTTAGGACCTACTCATAGGACTTCATTTTACCTTAATTATCTCTTTAAAGACTCTATCTCTAAACATGGTCATATTCTGAGGTACCAGAGGTTAGGACTTCAACATAGGAATTTTGAGATCATACAATTTATAACAGGAATATAGACATATGTCTGTAATTAGCATACAGCAAGGACCCATTTATGCTTATTATTTTTTGTCTGTAATTGGAAGAGCAGACAAAGGCAGCACACTAAGAGAGTTCCAGAACTCCATAGATAAATATGGCTTTCAGCCTTTTGGCACCTCCGATTTTCTTTCTTTCTTTTTATTTTATTTTATTTTATTTTATTTTATTTTATTTTATTTTATTTTATTTTATTTTATTTTATTTTTTAAGATTTTATTTATTTGACAGAGAGAAACACAGAGAGAGAGGGAACACAAGCAGAGGGAATGGTAGCGGGAGAAGCAGGCTTCCTGCCAAGCAGGGAGCCCGATGCGGGGCTCGATCCCAGGACTCTGGGATCATGACCTGAGCTGAAGGCAGACGCTTAACGACTGAGCCACCCAGGCGCCCCCTTTTTTTTTTTTTTAATGATTTTATTTATTTATCTGACAGAGAGGAGAGAGATCACAAGTAGGCAGAGAGAGAGGGAGAAGCAGGCTCCCCGCTGAGCAGAGAGCCTGATGCGGGGCTCGATCCCAGGACCCTGAGATCATGATCCAAGCTGAAGGCAAAGGCCTTAACCCACTGAGGCACCCAGGCGCCCCGGCACCTCCAATTTTCTTAACCATTGGGACTTTCCATTGCTCCTTGGGGCAGGAATTGTGACAAATTACATCATGTCTGAAAGCAACTGGGAACTCTACAAGTTAATTTTATTTTTAGTATATTGACTAGCTAAAAAAAAAAAAAAGAATCTAAAACATTATCTGCCAGTCACCAAAGCAATTCAACCCTGACGATAACTGCCTACAGACTTTGCCTAAATGGACCTATACTTGATCTGAGTAGGTAGCCCTAACTCAACCCACTGACCAATCAGTCGCTAACCAAGTGTGAGTTTTTGTGCCAGGTGCTGTGGACCTCAGGATCCAGAGGCTTTGATTGAGACATTCACTCCTGTCAGGAAAAGACAACAGAAAGTAGTTTGATGTATCTGTGGGACATCCAAGTGGAGCTCCCAGGGGCCATTGGAAGGACACCTGTGGAGGTTCAGAGACTGGTCTGGTTTGGTGATATAGATTTGGGAGTCATTGTAATAGAAATGCAGCTGTGGGGAAGAGTGCCATCTTTGAGGGATAATATGGCATTTGTGGAGAGAAGAGGGCCAAAACCAAGTCCCAGGTTTTTTGGGAGAAAGAATCTGATTTGCCCAGCTTGAGTCCAATTGGCTGGGCTTAAGGGGTTAGAGTCAAGTCAGATAAATGTGTTGCTGAGTCCCAGGGCCTCAACTTTGTAGGCGAATGTGAGAGAGGTCATTCTTTAAGAAGGCAGTTGTTGGGGCACCTGGGTGGCTCAGTGGGTTAAAGCCTCTGCTTTCAGCTCAGGTCATGATCTCAGGGTCCTGGGATCGAGTCCCGCATCGGGCTCTCTGCTCCGGGGAAAGCCTGCTTCCCCCGCTCTCTTTGCCTGCCTCTCTGCTTACTCTCTCTCTGTGTGTCAAATAAATAAATAAAATCTTTAAAAAAAAAAAAAAGAAGGCAGTTGTTAAGCTGATATAACATAAAAAAGATGGCTACCAGAGTATCCTCCTGTAGAGTTGGCATTCCCATTTAGTAGGCACTCAATAAATATATGCTGAATCAATGAATATATAAATAAATGAATTAGTTAATGAAGGGATGAATAATCTTGCCACAGACTTTTTTGTAACATTGTTTTTATTGATATATAATGTACATACTATAAAATTCTCAATTTTTAAATGTACAACTCCATGGTTTTTATTTAGTATTGGCACGTGTTTGATTTCATGTTTCTTTTCATGAGACACATGATTGAGTCCTGTGTGGATATGGAGTCGGTATGACCAACACTCCCCACCATCAATAATTTTTCTTACATAGAAGGTAGCTTTGAGGAAAGAGACTCCTTTCCCTTCTATGGAGGATGCTCAAGGGAGGAGCTGGAAAGGGCTAGCCCCTAACCTGGGAAGGCTACAGAGGGACACTGAGGAATACTGAAGGTATTCTGGGTTAAGGGAGGAGTGCAAGCACACATTGTCATTGCCTTCAACACCTCTATAGGACTGCAGCAGGCAAGATGTATTTTCAGACGGCCCTGGCCAAAATAAAGCCCGTGAATGCCAAAAACTCAACAATAGAGGCTGAGATGCACAGAGAGCATGGAAAGGACTGGAAAGTGTTTTTTATTCCCTTATCCCTTCTGTTAGAAGAATAATGACCCCTCAAAGAAACCTGTGTCTTAATCTCCAGAACCTCTATGTTATGTCATATAGCGAAGGGGAATTAAAGTTGTTAAACAGCTGACTGCTTGTTCAGGTGGGACTAATATAATCAGAAGGGTCTTTAAGAGTCTAAGATGGAGGCAGGAGAGGACTCAGAGTCAGAGAAGGGGATGTAACAATGGAAGCAGGGGTTAGGGTGATTTGATGCAAGGACTTAATCCACCTTTGATGACTCTGAAGGTAGAAGGGAGCCATAAGTCAAGCAATGAGGGCTGCCTCTGGCCGCTGGAAAAGGTAAGGAAACGTATTATCTCCTAGAACTTCCAGAAGGAACACAGCCCTGGCAATAACCTTGATTTTAGCCCAGTGAGACCCATTTTGAACTTCGGACCTCTAGAATTACAACATAACAAATTTGTGTTATTCGAAGCTACTAATTTTGTGGTAATTTGTTATAAAAGCAATAGGAAACTAATATGCCTTCCTAGCTATCTAATTCCTAAAAGGGGCAACAGCAAGATTCACTTTTAGATCTTTGTTTCTTTTTATCCCTTTAAATTGTTCTCTATTTTCTCTAAGATCTACTGGATTTTGTCTTCCTGGGTCCCATTTTTCCCTCCAAGGAGAGGGCCCTTCGGGGATGTTGCTGAGTCCTTAAGCCCAAGAACATGTCTACCCAGGTCCATCTGTCCTTCTAAAGTCTGTCTCAAATACCACCTTCTGCTTGAAACCCTTATCATTTTCCCCAGTGGATAATCTTTCTTCCTCTCTATCCCTGCAGCAGACTCAATCCTCACTGGGACACTTGTCACACTGTCTTCTACATTCAGGACTTTGTCTCAACTCCTCTAGGAGCTTGTGTTTGTTTGTCTTTTGCTGTTTTAAATTGCCAGCCTTATAATCAGGAAAAGGCATGTACTTTGTTCCCAGTTTGGGGAGAGAGCTCAGTAAGAGATAAAGAACAGAAATATGTTGTTCCCCTAGGACTCTAATCTCAGCTCTTTGCTCCTGCCAGTAGATGATGTCAACCACCAGGAGAAGACAACAATGAATCCTGGGCTGAAGGCCAGCCAATGGCCGTTTTACTCACTGTACTGGCTATCTCTTGTACCCTCCTCATATCCTCTAAGCCCTCCTTTGACACCATCATTGCTGGGGAACCAGCTTTACACAAGTGTCATGTGGCAGCAGCTCATCTCAGCTCCTCCACATCTCTCACTTTCTGTCTCAGGGCTCCTGTAAGAGCCACCTGCATTCATATTGGTGCTCCTAGAAAGTGTGAGGGTGTAACACATCATGAGACAACACTTGATCAAAAGGAAATGGGAGTTGAAGGATGAATTTTCCTCTCTTATGGCCAATAGGCAGACATTTTTGAGGTGGCTTTCCACAGCTCCTCAGAAGGTTCCAATAAGATTAAGCCCCAGTTTGCACAACTGTGATCAACTCAGGCATGTGCGTTTTTTTTTTTGTTGTTGTTTTTTGTTTTTTTAGGGAGAGTGAGCATGCAAGAGTGAGGTGGGGAGGGGGAGAGGGAGAAGGGAGAAGGAAAGAGAATCATAAGCAGGCTCCATGCCCAGTGTGGAGCCTGATGCAGGGCTCAATCTCACCACTCTGAGATCATGACCTGAGCTTAAATCAACAGATGTTTAACCGACAAGTCATCCAGGTGCCACATTTCAGGCATACACTCTTGAATTAGCTTTCCCTTCTTTTTTTTTTTTTTTTTTTTTTTAAGATTTTTTATTTATTTGACAGAGAGAAACACAGCTAGAGAGGGAACACAAGCAGAGGGAATGGTAGCGGGAGAAGCAGGCTTCCTCCAGAGCAGAGAGCCCGATGTGGGGCTCGATCCCAGGTCCCTGGGATCTGACCTGGGCCGAAGGCAGACGCTTAACGACTGAGCCACCCAGGCGCCCAGCTTTCCCTTCTTTTGTGCTTTCCTCTCCCTAGTCCCTGATTTTGGTCACCAGGCTTACCACTTCAACTACCTCCATGTGAAGACAAGGCTGTACCTTCTGAGGGAGTCCAGCTTAAGAGCCCTACCTTGTCGCAGGAGCTGCACTTGTATCACATGACTGGACTGACCAATGTTAAGCAGCCTGAGGCCATTTTGAGTGTCAGCCTTATAGGTCTGACCCAAATATAGAAACTGTAGGAATCACTTATCTTCATGTATCATCTGATGTAGCAGTCTCTGAGTTCCCTATTTTGAACAAACTTTATATTAAGCCATCAACAATTTCAACAAAGATAGGAAGAGGCCTAAGCTATACCTTACTCATTTTGGTATCTTTTATAGTTTATTACATGTATCAGGTGTTCAATCTGAGCAAGCTGAAGTACCACACCTATTACCTAACTCCCTTCAACGTTTCTAGATAAATGGTGGCTCTTTTTGCTTGCTCCTGCCTGACACATACTATACAGTAAAATGATAGTAATATTTATTGAGCATTTACTATATTCTAGATACTAAGTGCTTTATGCACACTATCTCAGTTATTATTAACAGTCTTCCTGTGTAATTGGTCCTCTTATTATCTCCACTTACAAATGTGAAAATTATGGCTCTGGGAAGTTAAGTAATTGCCTAGATTTGTACAGTAAGTAAACAGTGGTGTCAGGATTTGAATTCAGCATTTCTGACCCCAGAGCTTGCTTAATTACAATGATCAACTGGTAAGCAAATAAAAACTATCAGCACTAGATAGACCTATAGATCAATGGGATAGAATCGAGAGTCCAGAAGTAAATCCATATACCTATGGTCAATTGATTTTTGTTAAGAATGTCAAGACCGTTCAGTGGGGAAAAGGTAGTCTTTTTGATAAATGATGTTTGGCCAACTGAGTATCAATATACGAAATAACTAATTTGGACCCCTAGCTCACCATATAAAAAGATTAACTCAAAATGGATCAAAGACCTAAATGTAAAAACCAAAACTATAAAACTCTTAGAAGAAAACGTAAGTCATCTTGATGTTAGATGAGGCAATGATTTATTGGGTATGACACCAAAAGCCAGAGCAACAAAAGAAAGAAAGATAAATTGGACTTTATCAAAATTAAAAGCTTTTGTGATTCAAATGACATTACCAAAAAAGTGAAAAGACGTCCCACTGAATGGAGAAAATACTTTCAAATAATATATCTGATAAGGATATAATATCTAGAATAGATAAGAACTCTTTTAAGTTAACAATAAGAAGACAAATAGCTCAATTTTTTTTACATGGGCAAAGGATATGAATAGACATTTCTCCAAAGACACATAGTATCATTAGTCATTAGGGAAATGCAAATCAAAATCACAGTAGGATCATTACTTCTTAAAGTAAATACTTACTATCAAGCAAAAAAACAGCATTAAAAATATTAAAAATGAAAAATCCTCAAATTTAAGGAGAACGCCTGTTAAATCTTTGATACGCATTTATACACACAAAAAAAGCAAAGAGTATTTTAACTGACAGGAGATCAAGTCTGAATGCTCACCCTTCCCATGTGAAGTAAAAAGAGCTGCCCATTAAAGTAGGATACCACTTTGTACCCACAAAGATGGCTATATTTTTTGTTCCAATTTTAGTGTATGTGCTGCCGAAGCGAGCACAAGATGGCTATATTTTTAAGTGGAATAACAAGTGTAAGTGAGGGTATAGAGAAATTAGAATCTTCATACATTGCTGGTGAGAACATAAAATGGTGCAGCTGCTATGGAAAACAGTTTGGAAGTACCTCAAAAAAATTAAACAGAGTTACCACATGACCCAGCAATGTCACTCACAGGTATGTGCTCAAAAGAAATGAAAACTTACATTCACACAAAAACTTGTACATGAATGTTCTTAGTGGTATTATTCATAGTAGCCAAAAAGTGGAAGTAACTTAAATATCCATCAACTGATGAGTGGATAAACAAAATTTGATATTAATAATACAATAGAATATTATTCAGCCATTAAAACAAATGAAGTTTTGGAGCTCCAGAGTGGCTCAGTTAAGCATTTGACTCTTGGTTTTGACTCAGGTCATGATCTCATGGGTTGTGAGGTCAAGCCCCGTGATGGGCTCTGTGCTCTTTGAGGAATCAGCTTGAAGAGTTCTGCCCTCCCCCAACTCAAACCCTCTCCCTCTCTCTCTAAAGTAAATAAATACATCTTAAAAATGAAGTACTGATACATACTAAAGCTTAGAAGAACCCTGAGAACATTATGCTAACTGAAAAAGCCAGACATAAAGGTCACATATTATATGATTTCATTTATATGAAATTTTCAGATTAGGCAAATCCATAGAGACGGAAAGTAGGTTTTTGTTTGCCTCTTGATTGAAGGGGAGGCTGGGTCCCTTTGCAGAAGAACTATACAGAATTGTCACAAGCATATAAAATAAATCTTCCTCTTGAGCCTTTTCTAAAGATAACCTGATGTCATTTACTAGAGTGATAGCACAGGAGAAAAGGAAATACTCAGAACTTTGGCAGATAATTAGATAGTGCCTTTGAGTTGATGTTAATTCTTAGGAGCCCAAAATGCAATTGTAGCCCATTAAAGTATGGGACCAGTTGGTCAATGGGTCTATCCTGTAGTTATTTCTCTAATTCCTGAAGGAATAATTGTAATAGACATACTTGACCAGAGGCAAAATTACTACATTGGCTTTCTAATTCATGGAATAAGGTCATTATAGTAGAAATAGCTAAGTGAAAGGCCCTGGAACTTCTGGAACCAAGATAGTAAGCCAGAAGCAATGGTGCATTTCTGGGGGAAATGCAGAGATTAGTGTAATATCAAATACTATAATATCTAGCATATACAATATCTAGCATATCCCCATTTAATTCACTTGTTTGATCTGGGCAAAAGTAGAATAGATATTAGAGAATGATTATAGATTTCAATAAACTTAATAAGGGTGTGACTTCAATTGCAGGTTCTCTTACAAAAGAGTTTCTTTACTGGAACAAATCAAGAGCCCCTCGCACATATTATGTGACTAATGCTTTCTTCTCCATACTAAGTTGTAAGAACAACCATAGCGGTTTACTTTATTTTTTTTTAAAGATTTTATTTATTTATTTATTTGACAGAGAGAAAGAGATCACAAGGAGACAGAGAGGCAGACAGAGAGAGGGAAGAAGTAGGCGCCCTGCTGAGCAGAGAGTCTGATGTGGGGCTCGATCCCAGGACCCTGAGATCATGACCTGAGCCGAAGGCAGGGGCTTTAACCCGCTGAGCCACCCAGGCACCCCTACTTTATTTTTTAAAGATTTTATTTTTAAGTGATCTCTACATTCAACAATGGGGCTTGAACTCATGACCCTGAGATCAGGAGTCTCATGTTCCACTGACTGAGCCAGCCAGGTGTCCCTAAGTGGTTTACTTTTACCTGGCAATGTCAACAGTACACATTTACTGTCTGTCTCAATGCTATGTCAGCTCTCAGTCTCTGCCATATTTTTAGTCAGCAGAGATCTTGATTGTCTTGATATTCCATAAACTATCACACTTGTCCATTACACTGATGACATTATGCTGACTAGATCTGATGATCAGAAACTATCAGTTAATTTGGAAGCCTTATAAGATATATAAACATAGGGGCGCCTGGGTGGCTCAGTCGTTGAGCGTCTGGCTTCAGCTCAGGTCATGACCCCAGGGTCCTGGGATCGAGCCCCGCATCGGGCTCCCTGCTCGGCTGGAAGCCTGCTTCTCCTGCTACCATTCCCTCTGCTTGTGTTCCCTCTCTCGCTGTGTTTCTCTCTGTCAAATAAATAAAAAATTAAAAAAAAAAAGATATATAAACATGAAGTGTGAGAAGCCAAATGGCTTGCCACATCAGTGAACTTTCTGGGAATCCAGTAGGCTGAGGCATGTTGAGATATCCTTTCTAGGGTGACAGAAAAGTTGATGCTTATCCTACCATGATAGAAGAATCACAATGATTTGTAGGCCTTTTTGGATTTTGGAGGTAATATATAGCATATTTTGAAGTGGAATCATCTAAGGAGCCACCCATAAGGCTGTCATTTTAAAATGGGGAACAGAGCAAGAAAAGGCTCTGGAACATGTCCAGACCATAGAGTAAGATGTTTTTCTATTTGGTCCTATGGTCCAGTAGATCCAATGATACTTGGAGGTCAAATAATGATGGTGAATAAAACATTAGGTAAGCACCAATAGGAGAATCACAGTATAGACTTCTAGGATTTTTGGAGCAAATCTATGACTTTTCATCATTTACCCCAGTGCTTGTTTAATGAACTCATGGATAATGTGGCTATGATGGTAGAGATGAAATATCTTCATGGGCTCAAAAACATGGACTTCCCCTTGAGGAAGCTGACTTGACTATTGCTACTTTTGAGTACCTAATCTGCTAACATGATGTCAACAATAAGTCCCCAGTATGGCAGCATTTCCTAGGGGGAAAAGCCAGCCACCTGATGGCAGGCTGAATATGTGATATCTCTTCCATTATGGAGAGGTCATAAATTCATCCTCAGGGGAATAAACACATGGTATGGATATTCCAACCTACCTGAAATATTCTGTCAGCTTCACCATCTGTAAACTTTCTCAAGAATGCTTTACCCACTGTCATGGTATTCTGTCCATGAGCAGTGCACTCATGCCCAAGGAATTAACTGGTCTTACTATATATACCATTACCTAGAAGTAGATAGCCTAATAAAAACGAAGAATGGATTACTAAAGATTCAGTTTTGATATCAGTTGGGAGACAACACTCTGAAACAATGGAGTTCTGTCTTACAGGATGCAGTATATGTTCTAAATCAGAGATATTTATATGGTACTTTCTCCCCCATAGCCAGAATACATGGATCTATCAATGAATGTATGCAAGTAGAATGGCCCATTTCACTCTTATACCCAATCACCTACTCACAGCATTTTTGCTTCCCATGTTGTTGACTTTTAGCTTTGATAGTTTGGAGGTATTCTCAAGTGAAAAATGCTTCTGCACAGGAGGGTTCTAGTTCCCCTGTGTGCTCCCACTGGTTATGATGCCTCATAGAGTAGTGGTGATGACTTGAGCATATTTGAGACTCCCTCAAGGCTAGAAGTGCTTATTGTTGGGACATCATTTTCTGTGCCAGAAGCTTGTGTGTGGGAAGTCTCCCAGCCAGTGATGGGCACCACATTGTTGTAGGTTGTTTCTGGGTTGGGTTTAAAGTTGATGCTGCTTATGGTTTGGGTTTATGACTTGGTATTTTCCTTATTATGCTCCTTAATATGTAAGTTGGTATTATTGGGGAGAATTGGTGAGTAGGGAGAAGAGGATATGGCACATACTGGAGGAAGAGTTTGTAGTGCCTTGTTGTAATTGGTTAGGCTGAACTTTTGTTAAAGTTGGGTTATCTGGGGGCGCCTCGGTGGCTCAGTGGGTTAAGCCTCTGCCTTTAGCTCGGGTCATGATCTCAGGGTCCTGGGATCGAGCCCCGCATTGGGCTCTCTGCTCAGTGGGTAGCCTGCTTCCCCTGTCTCTCTGCCTGCCTCTCTGCCTACTTGTGATCTCTCTCTCTCTGTCAAATAAATAAAATATAAAAAAAAAAAAGAAAAAAAAGTTGGGTTATCTGAACCATCAGGATCTGGGTGTCACAAAAGACTAGGTGCAATAAATTATCTTTCAGCATTGTTCCAATATACCCTTAAGCTTAAACTTCCCCTACCCCCTCAGGTGGAAATACCCATGCTTTCTGCATTCATACTCAGTTTTCTCCTGCCCCTATTGTTTCCATTGTAACCATTTAATAAACCAGCAAATTCATAGGTAACCCAGTCTTCCAGGTCATCTGTCAGTCTAGCTGCTCATGGACTTATATGTGGGCCTGAGCCAGTACAATGTGGGTTATACCTGTTAATAAGACCTCATTCGTACCTACAGGTTGGTGAGGTTTAGGGAAATTCTGGTATAAAAACATTTCCAAACTGAAAGTTTTTCTGAGAAAGAGAAAAAAACAATCAAAACCTGGCACATGAAATACATATTTCCAATTTATATTTAAATGGTTATACACCTCACATATTAGTGCTGACTGCACACATCAAGAATCCTTCATGGTGGGGAGCCTGGGTGGCTCAGTTGGTTAAGCAACTGCCTTGGGCTGGGGTCATGATCCCAGGGTCCTCTGCCTGCCACTCCTCCTGCTTGTACTCTCTCTCCCTCTGTCAAATAAATGACTAAAATCTTAAAAAAAAAAAAAAGAATTCTTCATAGCTATGAACATGATGTTCTTGCTCTTCCTAGGATTTTCTTTTTTTTTGTGTGTGTACACATTTAGTTTTATTGTAACAAAGCAACTTGTACACTTTTAACGTTTAAAACTGAGCATCATCTTTCCTTTCCAGTGAAACAAAAAGAAAATTTAAAAATAAACAGGAACAAAATTACAATAGAGAATGTCAATTCCAAATAAGATCCTACAGGTTCTGCTGATTCTCCCATCGAGTGGCAGGGCTCAAGTC
>JAQQSY010003277.1:0-13084 GCA_028646535.1 Procyon lotor
TAGAATTGCTGTTCTTATTCTCTTCTCTCTGCTGTTGCGTTTGCCGGCTTTTAGAGTGATTTCCTCCTCTTTAGCTGGACTTCTGATTCCCAGGGCTCTCTGTGCCTCCTACACCTCCGCCATCTTGCCCCAGAACCTGAAATATTCTTTTGATTTAATCCAACCCCTTCGTAATAAAATTTCACAAAATAAAATGAGAATAAAATAACACCTCTGATATTATCTACTCAACAATCTACTGCAGTCGAATCCACAAAATAAAATAGTATTTTATAATATCTAGGAAAAAATACAAAACTAACATTAACATAAGGAATTTCATCCAATTGTTTAACATTGATTTAAATGAGTTCTTTGTATTCTATGTCTAGCTCTGAAAACTTTAGCAATATGTTTGGTTTATTTTTTCCTGCAATCTGGGAGAAATAAAATTCCTTATACTGATTGGTAAAGAAGTAAAAAAATCTCAGAGGAAATAAATCATGACATGCATGCGGGGTATCCTGTTTTTAGATTTTTTTTATTTATTTATTTTATAGATTTTATCTACTGGACATCTTGTTTCTAGATTTTATATTACACTATTAAAACAATCGATATTTGTAGAAATCTCATAAGCATTGCCTCAATTTTCCAAGACAAGTAAGGAACATTCAAAATAATTAATGGATATTAGAAACTATTAATGTGCATGTTCTCTTTTTATTTTTTCACTTTTTATAAATAATTTTCCCTTCTGAATACTTAGCATAAGCAAAAACTTTCATTGAAAGCTATATGTTTTCTTAAATCCCTTCTTTTATGTGGGAGAAATTTTAGTGATATATATCCAACCTGATGCCAGCATTCTTAAATTATATTTCATAGTAAAGCTTATATTTATGTTGTACTTTCTTATGGTTAGAGTCACATATTTTCTAAAATCAAATAATAACTTTACTATGCATACTCAAAAGCATAGTTAGCTTATTGTATCTCTGATAGAGATACAAACTGAATAACCTTACTTGTCTAGCTTCTTGAAAATGCATTTGTCTCCTTTTGACATTTTGTCTTTTCCATGCTAAAAAGGAATGAAGAATGATCCTGTTTGAAAATTCCTTTTGTTTATAGTTCGCTGTATCTTTTAGTTACTGACTTTTCTTCATTTACTCTATTTTTTGGTTTATGTACAGGTGTATTTTTCAAATTGCATTATTTCAGTGCTAGAGCACTTTGCTACACCACTTTATTTCTTTCTCATTCAGATAGCTTTAGAGTGGCAGAACTTTTCCAGAGTGATATAAAGTTAATTCATAAACTAATTTTTTTTTGAGATCTCTGTAAATGTCATAATAGTAGTCAAGATAATTTAGGTCAAAACCAAAAATACTTTATTGTTCTTTAAAAAGAAAAATTGTTTCCTTTGTTTTATTCCGAATTGTAATATAGAAATTAATAAGTATTACAAGTCACAATGCCAATGTAGCATGAACAACAATAACTAATCTTCATTGAGCACTATCCTGTACCAGGTAAAAGTTAAGCTCTTCATGTAAATATCTCATTTAATCTTCAAGCAACCTTATGAAGTAGGCATTATTATGTTTTTGAAGATAAATTGGTATAGTGGCAAGAATTAGAGCTCTAGAGTCACACTGCCTATATTTGAACACCTATCACCAGAGAAAACTGGGGATAAATAATCTTTCTAAACCTGTTTCCTTATTTCTTTGTAAATAGCAAATAGTCTGGATTGGCTTCATCAACAGGAGGTTTGTATAAGATAGTTGGACTTAAGGTTGGCACAGTCACCTGGGAGGGTGACTTTTGGAAAGCCTAATATATTCAGCTAAAGATTTTGAATTTCATTCTAAAAGCAGTAGAGAATGACATAGTTAAAAAAAATTTTTTTACCAATTACTATAATATAAAGATGCATTTTCAGTTCAATTTATGATTCAGTCTTAAACATGTAATTGAAATGTTCATGTTTCTACTACTTTTAAGTATATGATGTCACATTTATTTCAAATATTCCAGACTTGCTCTGTCCAATAAGTAAAACTTAGCTACACATAACTATTTAAATTTAAATAATTAGAATTAAGTTAGGGATCCCTCGTGGCTCAGTTGGTTAAGCATTCAACTCTTGATTTTGGCTCAGGTCATGATCTCAGGGTTGTGAGATTGAGCCCCATATGAGGCTCTGCACTGAGCGTAGAGCTTACTTAAGATCCTTTCTCTCCTTCTGCCTCTCCCCCTGCTCATGCCCTCTCTCTCTCTCTCTCTCAAAAAAAAAAAAAAAAAAAAAGAATTAAGTTAAATTTAAAAATTGGTTCCTCAACCACACCAGGCTCATTTTAAGTGTTCAATAGCCACCTATGTCTAACGGTTACTAGATTATATCAGACAGTACAGATCTAGTACATTTCTTTATTACTGAAATTTCTATTGGACAGCATTGTTCTAAAGCATTGTGCTTGTTGGGACTCATCCAAATCCCTTCACTTCCACAATAGTACTCTATTATTTATACATGTCCTCAGAAGGGTTTCTCATGTTAGTCTATCCATTAGGAGTGCCTGAACTGTTTCCTTTTCTATTCTGATTCCCCTCAGCCAATGTCTCCCTACCTTAAAGTCTTCTCAAAAGGATTTTCTGTTGCCATGTCAGAGTTTTTTCTCCCAGTGCTCTCAAAGGACCATTCTCTCCATCAATATAAACTTTCAAAGCACTTTGTCATTTGTGTGCACCCAGGAATTTTCTTCTCCACTTTTAGCTCTCCTTCAAAAAACAAGCTACAAAATCTTACATAATCTGAAGTATACACTGGAATTTGCATGACCAATTTAAAATATTCAATATCACATTCAGGTTACCAAGATTTTACAGTCTCTCTAAAGGTATTTGGAGATGTACTTACTTTATATTTGATAATTAAATCGCCTATTAAGATATTTCCTAAACAGAAAAAAAAAAATCTTCCCCTAAGATGATTTCAAAGTTGCTGCCACCATTAGAAAAAATAGATCTACAGTAACTTTGAAAATGCCTCCTCCTTTTTTCTAATTTTTATTTCAAAAACTTAAGGTGAATTTACAGAGTATACCATAAAGAACAAAATGCCAATAAATGCAATTTTATATTGATTCATAATCTGAAGTTACACTAATGTCAATATTCTCCAGATTTATAGATTGATAGATAAAGATAGAATATACTTTCATGAGCTATTTCAGCTATTTTGTTTCAACACATTGAATTAGACAGCAATTCAAGTACTATATTTGGATTTACTATATTTGGGTAATCTGCATCATAAAATCCCTTACTTTTTCTCTTTCCACAAATCAAGAGTAATGCATGCGAAGCAAAGATAATTGTTCTAAAGATGTTTGATGTAATACAGATGTGATTTTCACATATAAGACACTGAGTCTGGGCATAAAATGAATTAATGAAAGTAATGAAAATAAAGTGGAAGCAAACAAGAGTTTAAAAATGAGATTACTGATGATAATCCTTAATCTCTGAAAATGAACTTTAAAGTTTCATAAGAATGTGACATGCTAATAGAGGTGCTGAAAAGTTAACTTAAGAACTTCCAATTTCCCTTTAAAAAGTCAAAAAATATTGGGGCACCTGGGTGGTTCAGTTGGTTAGGCATCTGCTTTTGGCTCAGATCATGATCTCAGGGTCCTGGGATCGAGCCCCATGTTGGGCTCCCAGCTCATCAGCGTGTCTGCTTCTCTCTCTGCCACTCCCCTCTGCTTGTGCTTGCTCACACATGCTTTCTTTCAGCCTATATAATGAATAAATAAAATCTTTAATAAAAAAATAAAGTAAAAAAATATCATTGGAATTTGTGATGTTATTTTTCTTCACATACAATTGCGTATCTGTGGTTATAAACATATCCATTTTAAGATTGCTTGATGTCTGCTTACTCAGAAGCGACTCAGGACACCGTGTAAACAGAGCTCAGTATTTATTTCCAATTTCCAGAGTATTCATGTCATAACATTTTGCTTTTATAAATATAGGGGGTTTGCCATTAAAAAGAAGTATGCATGCATTATAGACTATTAAGATAAGATATCACAATGGCATGCCATTTCACAGCCTCTAGCATGGCTATAATAAAAATTAAAAAAAACAGATGATAACAAGTGTTAGCAAGAATGTGGAGAAATCAGAACTCTCATATATTGCTGGTGATCATTTAAAATGGAGCAGTCACTTTGAAAAACAGTCTGGCATTTCCTCAAAAAGTCAAATATAAAGCTACCATATGACCTAACAATATCACTCTTAAGTATATACCCAAGAAAATTAAAAGCAAACACCCACACAAAAATTAGTTAATGAATGTTCACTGTAGCATTATTCATAATTGCCATAAAGCAAAAAAAAAAAAAAAAACACAAAAAAAAAAACCAAAAAACCCAGATGTCTATCAACTGATGAATGGATAGATAATAGGTGGTATAGCCATATAATGGATTACTATTCAGCCATGTAAAGGAATGAGGTACTGATACATGCTATAATAGGAATGAACTTTGAAGACATGCTAAGTAAAAGATGCCCATCGCAAAAGACCACATATTATATAATTCATTTATATAAAGTGTTCAGAATAGGCAAATCTATAGTCACAGAAAGTTGATTAATGACTGTCTAATTTTATGGAAGTTGAGGATAAAGAGGGAGTGAATGCTACTGGGTGTGAAGTTTCACTTAAGGGTTATGGAAATTTTCTAAAATTAGATAATGATGATAGATGCACAATCCTGTGAACATATTAAAAAATCATTGAATAGTATATTTTAAATGGGTGACTTCTATGGTATATCAATAAAACTTTTTAAAATTTCATGGAATAAACAATACCTCATAATACTCCCAAAAAAAATAGTTAGAATTAACATTTTGGTATATGTTTAAGTATTATGACACACTTCTTACTTTTACATCAAAACTGCATATAAGAATATAACATAACATTTTAATTATGGTAAAATATAGCATACTCATAGACTTGATATCCAAAAGTTGACAATTCTCTACAAATTAATGTATAGACACTTAATGTACTATAAGTCAAAGTTTCAATAGGACATTTTTAGAAATTAAAAACATAATTGTATGGGTTTTTTTGGAATAAAATAGGCAAGAATAATGTGGGAATTTTTAGAATAACTATTCATAAACAGGTAGCAAAGTATATTATGAAGTAACTAAATGGGTTAGTACTGGAATCAGTAGGGGAATCTAGACAGTGGAATAGAGTAGTATATGACAAACAAAATTAAGTATAAGATGCAATTTACTATATGATAAATATGGCATTTTAGATCACTAGGGAAAGGAAAGATGATAATTAAATAAATAATATTGGGATAATTGACTAGCCATCTAGAATGACTTAAGTTACCTCACAGCCTATAGCAAAATAAATTTCAAGTGAATTAAAGATGTAGATACAAAATGAAATTTTAAAATATTCAACATCGGAACACTTGGGTGGCTCAGTTGGTTAAATGTCTGTCTTTGGCTCAGGTCGTGATTCCAGGGTCCTGGGATCGAGTCCCACATTGGGACCTCTGCTCAGCAAGAAGTCTTCTTCTCCCTCTGCCTGTGACCCTCACTGCTTGTACTCTCATGCTCTCTCTCACTTGCTCTCTGGTAAATAAATAAATAAAATCTTAAAAATATTCCACATCATTGGAAATTAAAGAAAAAATTAATGCAAGGTGTCAGCTTTTGCTTATCATATTAACAAAGATAAAAAACAATATTCCTATGAATTACTGGCAATGATGAAGAAACGGTAACTTTCATACATCATTACCAGGTGTATAAATTTGTACATACTTTGAAGGTCAACCTGGCACAAAGTGAAAAGTAAAACAAAAAGTTTTTAAAATGTTTCCTTTGAGGCAGCGATTTTACTTCTAAAAATTTATCCTAGTCAGGAAACCATCAAAATCCTGGAGAAGATCACAGGCAGTAACCTCTTTGACCTCTTAGCAACTTCTTACTAGACACATCACTGGAGGCAAGGGAAATAAAAGCAAAACTGAACTATTAGGACTTAATCAAGATAAAAAGCTTCTGCACAGTGAAGGAAACTATCAACAAAACTAAAAGGCCATCTACAGAATGGGAGAAGATATTTGCAAATGACATATCTGATAAAGCGTTAATATGCAAAAATCTATAAAGAACTTCTCAAACTCAACACCCAAAACACAAATAATACAGTCAAGAAATGGGCAGAAGACATGAAGAGATATTTTCCCAAAGAAGACATCCAGATGGCTGTCAGACAAATGAAAAGATGCTCAATATCACTCATAATCAGGGAAATACAAATACAAACCATGATGAGATACCATGTCACAACTGTCAGAATGGCTAAAATTAACAACACAAGAAACAACAGATGTTGACGAGGTTGCATAGAAAGGGGAACACTTTTTCACTGTTGGTGTGAATGTGAAGTGATGCAGACACTGTGGAAAACAGTATGGAGGTTCCTCAAAAAGTTAAAAATAGAATTGACCTACTACCCAGCAATTGCACTACTAAGTATTTAACCAAAGGATAAAAAATTACTGATTTGAAGGGGTACATGCACTCCAGTGTTTACAGCAGCATTATTAACAATAGCCAAATTTTGGAAAGACTCCAAATGTCCATCAACTGATGAATGGATAAAGAGGTGGTGTGTGTGTGTGTGTGTGTGTGTGTATACATACATACATATATATGTGTATGTATATACTGGAATATTACTCAGTCATCAAAAGAATGAAATCTTGCCATTTACAATGATGAGAACTGGGCTAGAGTATATTATGCTAAGTGAAATAAGTCAGTCAGAGAAAGCCAAATATCATATGATCTCAGTCATATGTGGAATTTAAGAAATAAAACAGATGAACACATGGCGGGGGGAGAGAGGGAGAGAGGGAAACAAATATAAGGAGAGAGGGAAACAAACCATAAGATAATACTCTTAACAATGAAGAACAAACTGAGAGTTGATAGAAGGAGGTGGGTGGGAGATGGGCTAGACGGGTGATGGCTATTAAAGAGGGTACTTGTGATGAGCACTAGGTATTTTATATAAGTAATGAATCACTAATTTCTACTCCAGAAACCAATATTGCACTGTATGTTAACTGATTTTAAATAAACAAACAAACAAACAAACAAACAAATAAATAAATAAATAAAAATGTATCCTAGTGCTAAGGATATTCTTTGTAGGTTAGGATACAGTGTAAGATTTAATAGTGAAAAATAAACCTAGTTATTTACCAACTGAAGCAAAATTTGACACAGATATGCAACTGAGTATTATGCAAATATTAAAAGGATAGTATTGAGTTTCTCAAAGATGCTGATGGAATGTTGCTGAGAACAAAAATAGATTCAACATATTAAGATGAAAAGAAAGAGAGAGACAGAGACACACAGAGAGGGAAAAGAAACTGGAAGCAAGGAAAGATATACTCCATAATGTCAATAGTCCATTATCTTTGTATAGTGGAATTACACATTTTTAATTACATATTTTTATCTTCATTTCTATTTTCCTTAAGGAACATATATTATTACGATAAATTTTATTTCCATATATTTTATATAGAATACAACCCAAGTCTCAAACTGACCACAGAGCAGCTCACATATGGGACATATCCAAGTAGATTCAAGAGCCTCAGTAAACTACAAGATAAATTAAAAGAAATCAAAGCCAAACATACCAAATTAGAATGATGAAAACTAAAAGCAAAACAATTTTTTTGAACAAAGCCTGGTAAAAATTAGGCATTACCTAAAAATGAATGCAATAGCCTGAACTGTGTCTCCAAAAATTTTTATGTAAAAGTCCTAACCCCTAGTACTTCAGAATGTGACCTTACTTAGAGACGGGTTCTTTAGAGAAATAATAAGGTAAAATGAAGTCATATGGGTAGGCTCTAATCCAATATGACTGGTGTCCTTAAATAAGAAAATGATATGCACACCTGAAGAGGGAAGACCATGTGAAGTCACAGGGAGAAGATGGCCATCTACAAGCCAAGGAGAAAGGTCTAAGAAGAATCTAACTCTGCCAAGACCTAGATCTGAGACTTAAAGCCTCCAGAATTGTGAGAATATAAATTTCTGGTCTTTAAACCTTCCAGTCTCTGGTACTTTGTCATGGCAATCCTAGCAAACTAATACAATGATCATTTTAACTGGGTTTCTCATCAGAAATCACAGAAGTCAAAGGGAAGTGCACAATATTTTTCAATATCCTGAAGAAAAGAACTATTAGACAAAATTCTATTTTTCAGGAATGAAGGTGAAATAAAAACAATCTCAGATGAAGTAAAAAACTAAAAAAAATCATCAGAAGGAGACATTTTTTTTTTTAGAATTCCTAATGAAATACGTTCCAAGCAAAAGAAAATGATACCAAATAACACTTTGGAACATCAGAAATGAAGGAATAGCAAAAGAAATGTTAGATATGAGAGTGAATGTAATAGATTATTCTTGAAACTTGCTGGTTTCCTGAGGCTCACCATTTTAGTCCTTTATTCAGAAATATGGGGCATAATTTACCCCAGTCTTCCACATACTCCTACAACAGCACCTATTTATAGAGCCAAACAGTGGACAATGAGGGGGGAAAAAAACCAGAACAATTTTAAGAGAATGTCTTCTCCACTCTTAGTTTTGACTCCTGTGAGCTCCGACTGGGTGTTTGTTGCCATTCTCATGAGATTGCTGGGGAACTGTGTCAAGAGAATTGAAAGAAATAACACAAATAGGTGTCACTCTCCCTGACCACTAAATGGTTTCGTTCCTCCTCTCTGAGACAGAAATAGTGGGATTTTCCTGAAGAAGAAATCTAAAGTTAAAATGTCAGTGACTGGGAACAATTGTGGTTATATGCATTATCCTTTTATTCTTCAACTCCTAGTATTTTACTATATCATAGAGTTAGATACATTCATGAAAAATTTTGTACAACTTAAGATGTATTTACATCAGGTTTACTTATAAAGCCACTATTTACTTAAAGTCAGACACAGTTTTCCTGCTGTTTTCCAATTAGTTGAATGTCTCAGATTTAGGCTCTGCTGTGCTTTATATTTTGTTTGCTTTTGCTTGTTTTAAGCAAAAAGGGAAAGCTTTAGGTGTACCAGAATGAACAAGGGAAAGAATAATCAAGTGAGTTATAGCTTCAGTTTGATCTCCAGCTCTGTGACCTTCAACAAGTAATTTAAACTCTGTTTTATCAGGTAAAAATAATTAGGTTGGATGAGATAATTAATAATTAATAAGGTTTCTTGCAGTTCTAATACTCTGACCTCTTGGGTTGTGTAGTGGACATTGTAATGTGTTCCCAAATTCCCACTCCCTTGCCCATGATGGCGGGCTGACATTCCTATCCTGGAATTGCTTTCATCTGAGAGTCTAGTCATACAAGGGCATGCTCCTACATCCAATGACTTGTAGATAGGGAATATAAATGTCCATTCCCCTCCCCCTAACTCTGAACGCTTATGAAGGGTCATCCTAATTTCACAGAACACTATCAGGTTAACTGAGACTTTTATTCTGAGGACAACTTTTTCAGCACAACTTCTCCCTTTTTTAACGAAGTTATAATTGACGTATAACATTATATTAGTTTCAGGTGTACAGCACAATGATTTGATGCTTGTATATATTGCAGAATGATCACCACAATAAGCCTCATTAACATCTATCATCTCTGTCCAATCTTGTTTCCTTCCTTCCACCTAAAAGGTATAAATTCAGAAAGAATTTCCTAATAAAATTCCAGCATGTTTATCCCTTCTCAGAGTCTGCCTCCCAAGGAGCCCAGACTTCAACAAGTGGGAAGTAGTATTTCCCTCCTCTGGGAGTTTATTTTTACCTCTGTCCCCATGATGGTTCGCACTCCATAATGTATTATATTTATTGTATGTTTTTTATGCATGTTTTTTCTTTTCTACTAATTTAAACTTCTTGAAGTCAGAAGCAATCCATTAAAAAAATTTTTTTTCGTAACAGCTAACATTTACTCATCACATGGTGGTTGAGTAAAGGCATAAATGAAATGATATTGAAATAGTTATAATTTTCCCTGTTTGATCTCTCTATCTCTCTAGAATCACTAAGGATGTTTCTGTAACTTTTTCTGTTTCTTATAGAGGTTGTGGTTTCCCTAATCCCATGAACTTTGAATTGTTTTCATAATTTTTGTGTAATCCTGTTAGTTTTGTAACATCTTTACAATCATGTGATACTTAGGGTTTTATTGCTGGCAATGAAGGTATTAAATACTGTGAATCCATGATCGGTTTTCTAATTGGTTTGTCAATAGTAAATTTAAAAACTTTAATTATTGGAACTAACGAAGAAAATTCAGGCTACATCAAGGATTTAAAAGGAAGTTTCTTTGCATTCTATTGTATTTGTAAAGCCAGTTGGTGATTTTTATTATTTTTTAGTATTCAAGTTTCATTTTTAATCATATATAGTTAGAAGTTTTTTCAAATATTACAACGTGATATTATTATTCTTAAAAGTGAAATCCATAGGTATAATCAGTTCCTATTCATTTGAAAGTCATAGATAAGAATGCCATATAATTTGTAATTGCACTATTTCATTTTTTGTCTAGGCTTTCATTTCTAAAGAATGTTCCATTTAGTGGAGGTTTTTAGAATAATGTAAGAGACCAATCATGTACTATACAGCTTTTGCATTGTATTAGCCCTTTTCCAAAGCTTTCCCTTCTGTTTTGCAAATTATGTTTCTGTACTTCATGACCTTACAAGTTCTCAGTGATTTGAATTTCATGTTCAATCTCAGATGCTCTTTTAATACATGGTTATTGAATATACATTATTCAGTATTCCCTGAAAGAAAGAAAGAAAGAAAGAAAGAAAGAAAGAAAGAAGAAAGAAAGAAAGAAAGAAAGAAAGAAAGAAAGAAAGAAAGAAAGAAAGAAAGAAAAAGAAGCCTCCACACTGAAGATCCGTTCAAACCCTTTTACTTTTGTATCACTGAAACTCTTCATATTCTTCAACTACCATCTTTGGAATTTTCATTTCAAATAAAAAATAGCAACTTCTATCTTGCAGCCTGAAAACAGCATAAAATATGAGCATTTCTATATTGCCACACCAAAAGTCCCAATGACAAGCCAAAAATCACCTTAAGCATCTGTTGCAATCAGATACATTTGTCAACATTGGTAACAAAGTCATCACCTATTTTTTGCTAATGTCAGAATTATATCAGCCAGATTCTACATTAACCTCTACCATTCTTCCACAAAATTGTTCCAAGAAGACACTTCCAAAGAAATGTAATTTTTAAAAGCCATAGTATAACTATTCTATGGATTTAGCCATATAACAATTTACCCAAAGTGATATCCAAGACATCTTGAGTGAAAAGAAAAGGAAATATTAGAAAATAATATTAATGGCCTGATCATATTAAAAAATTAAACTAAGAAAATGTTAAGGAGGGCATGTGTGGTGATGAGCACTGGGTGTTATACATAACTAATGAATCATTGAACACTACATTGAAAACTAATGAAGTAATATATGTTGGCAAATTGAACACAATAAAAAATTTTTTAAAATTTGTATATATATTTGGCCAATCATAGGACAGAATGTAGAAGTTATACAAGAAACCATTATCATTGGTTATGTTGGGACAGTTGGGAAAGGGGGATAGTAGGAGTAAGAAGAAACCATTAAGAATTTCTTTATACATGGCTGTGTAGTTTTAATTATTAAATGGAGTATGTACGGATTATGTAGTTAAGATGAAGCAAAGTAATTAAAGGGTAAGGAGTAAATATTACCATCTTTTTTTAAATTATTATGTTCACCTGGGGTAACCAGGTGACGGGTATTCAGGAGGGCACATGTGGTGGTGAGTTCTAGGTGTTATTCACAACCAATGAATCATTGAACACTACATTGAAAACTAACTATGTTGGCTAATTTAACATAAAAAAATTAAAAGTCTGAATAGCCAAATAAATAGAAGGCCAAAAGATGAAGTTTTGATCCCCTAATCATCATACTCTGAACAACTTAGCTCAACTGTACAACACAGGGACAAAGAAACCAAAATTCGGGATTTGTTCCATATGTGAGTTCATTTGTATATACATTAAAAAAAAAATCCCTGTTTCCAGGTTATAGATTCCAAGCTTCATATAAGCCCCTCATTCAAAACCATGTGTTAGTATTCACAAGGGAGGGCTCAGTATAGGCATATCTCCTTACTTGGAAGTGCATGCTTTAGGGAGGAGGGGGTTCAGTGATACCAACTTTATATGTGACAGACAGTATATACAACTTGATTACTAAATGTGATACATAACTTTCACTGTCTTTAACCTTATTGGTGTCTTTATAGTGGAACATGAGCTCTGTGTTGTCTAACTGAGGTATCCAGGAGCTTACAAAAGAAGAAATAATTGTATTAACTAGGTATATAATGCAACCCACAATATATTCTTACAATTGAGTCTACCAAAAGGGGAAAATGACTCTGATCTCTTTTTCGTAAAACTCTTGAGGAATTATTATCCAAAGACAGAGCTCTGGATCTTATCACATAAGCACTAAATTGGTTACCATTGAGTTTGAAAAACACTATAAAGCCTTTTAATTGTTACAAGAAGGAGACATGTTTACAGTTCTTGAAATGTCTTTTTTCTCTCCCGGAGAAGTGCTAGTGTTTCTGAACCAGAGGTTAGTTATAGAAATTAAAAATCAACCACTTTTTCTCATTTTAAAGTGGTCACTATGAGCTTAAATGACCAATATTGATAAACATCTGTTCAGAATGCACTATAATAGTCATACTGGATATACACACAATTTACCTATACAATAGTACCCCCCTTACCCACTGGGCATTCATGCCAAGACCCATGGTAGAGGCCTGAAACCATGGATAGTACTGAACCCTATATATCCTATCGTTTTTCTCATACATGCATATCTATGATAAAGATCAATTCATAAATTAGGCACAGTAAGAGATCAAT
>JAQQSY010003278.1:0-13084 GCA_028646535.1 Procyon lotor
TCTGTGGATAGCCATATGAATTTTAGAACCAGCTTATCTATTTCTGCAAAAAGGCAGCTGAAAGTTTGATAGGTCTTGCGTTGAATTTGTAGATTGCTTTGGGAATTGCTGCCGTCTTAACAATAGTAGAGTTCCAAAAAAGGCAGCCTTCTCTCTCTGGATGCTAATAGCAGAAGGAATGTTCCAGCAGCAGGGATATGGCCCTCACTTACAATAAAGAATGGGCCTTTGGGGAGGCCCAGAGATTCATTTCCAGGAGAGAGTGCTTTATGCAGATGGCTGGGCATCTGGCTCTGAAGAATCTGTAAATTAAGGGAAACTTTGGGATTTAAAATAAACACAGACCTGATCCACCCTCCTCCTATTCCCCAATCTTTCCTACACTTCTCTCCATACAGACAATCAGTCGGGTCGACAGAGTACTTAAGTGTGCAGAATCCTTGACTGGAAACTAATACTCAGGAGGGAATGGAGTGCAGGGAGGCGATGGGGGTGGGTTTCCACGCTAATGGGATGGCTCCTATCGGGATAGTATTCAGCGGGGCGTGGGCCCATCAGAATGGAGCGAGGTCAATCAGGTCATCTCTCAGGAACTCGGCACAGACAGAAGAGTATGTCCAGCTGAGCATTTGTCCTTGTGCTACAATCCTGTTGATGCTCCACCCCAAGAAGATCGGTCAGGGGACACAGGTACACCTGGAGGGTACCTGGAGGACTCAAGACCGACCCCACGTCTGCCTGCAGGACTAGACACCCACTCTGAGCCAAGACGGCATCACGGGACAGGAGCCCACGTGTAGGAGCCTCAGAGACCATAGGCAGTCTCAGGGCTTCGAAGTCACTGTCTGTCCTCCTCTGACTGGGGTTTATCTGGGACTCGCTAATACTTACAGCCACGGAAACTGTTGCAGCTGTGTCCAAAACACCTGACTGTATAAGTTGGGGGGGTAATTTTTAATAGTCACTTGATGCTTATTGTAAAAGATGATTAGTTCTCACTATTCTTATGCGTCTCATCCTTGAGATTTGGGGCAGAACATCATTTTAGTTACATATAGTATGAGTTTCCCGAAGACCTTAAGGCTCTGGTGTTAAGGTTAGTAGCGTCGGGGGATGATTTCACAGCATTGCTTGGTGGCCCCTGGATGTCAGGCTCTGGGTAAGGAACAGAATAGGGAGGGCCCCTGGGGGCGTCCCTCGTGCCCCAAGCTCCTCCCAGGCTGATGTGGGGTTCGGGGCCTGATGCACGCCCCGGGACAGTGCGGCAGGGGATCAGAGCGCAGCCAGACAGGTGGGGTCCCAAGCCTGGCGCTGACACAAGAGCCGTGTGGGCCTGGGGTGTCCTCCCTGCCAGAGCCGTGGCCTCCTTGTTTGTCAGGCAGGCGAACTGCCCGTTCTTTATTCAGCCAGTCCTCCATTCCCGGAACGGAGGCGGCAGCGGGCCTCGCTAGCGCGGCTCAGACCACGTGCTCAGACGGCTGCAGGCCAACGCACCGCGCATGATCAGCCCCAGCCAATCAGCACCCTGTATCCCCCCCCGCGCCCCGTGATTGGTTCCGACCCAGGGGTGTGATTCCCTCAGGGCCAATCAGGTGTGAAGACGTTTTGCCGCAGGGTCCCTGATCCCCTGACTGCTGATTCTTCTGCTCCCTCTGCTCCCTCTGCCTCGCCAGCCTCATCCCTGCTCCCCCTCCTTTTCTCCCGCCCCTCGACCCTCATCTCGGCGAGGCCAGCACCGCCCCTTCCTGGCGACCAGCCCTCCCCACACCCCCTCAGCAGTCCTCTGTGCACCCTGCACCACGACCGTCCAGCCGCGGTGACCCGCGCACGGCCATGCGCCAGGGAGAGTCCGGGGCCTTCTCCGCTCCCCTCCCACCGAGCCCTGCTGTGCGGAAGAGTCCAGACCTTGCCACGGGCCCTGAGGTCGCAGATGGAGGCTGCTGGCGGTGCCGAGTGTGTGCAAGTGTTGCGCGGCCCTGGAGACTGAGCCGCCTCTGGGGACAAGAGGGGACCAGGGAACGGTTCCTCCGTGGCTCACGACCCATTGGTCAGAGCTGGACGCGTGGCACTGCCACCTGGGGGAGCCCGAAGCACGGGGTCCTGGCCCGCGATTTGCTGTGGCCAGTGTCCAGCCACCCCCTGCCTCCCGGACCCTCCTGTAGAGGGGCAAGGTTGGAACAGGACTTCAGCCCGCATCCCCCAGATGGTCAGGACCAGGCCCTTCCTGCCCGACCGCCCCCCACTGCTGCAGCCTGGTTCTGGGCCCTGCACCCCCCAACCCCCGCCCATCATGGCTTTCCATCCCCGCGCAGTTAACTCAGGGCCCCGACGTTCTGCTTTCTCCTAAGTGGGAGATGAAATCTCACGATGACCGCACAAGTATACATTGCAACCTACCTGCACTCGCAGAGGGAATTGCAGACTGTGCCCACCTAGGCCTCCATCAGCTCTCCCAGCTCCAGAATCTCTGCGAGATTACCGGAGGGCAGGGAGGGGTGGGCTCTGCTGGCTCTGCTGGGGCCCAGGAGCAGGAGACAGGAAAGGAGACGGGAGAGCCCTGGGAGACCTCACAGATTCTCTGCGATGGATGCAGGGAGCCCCTGGGAAGCCATCTGGGCAGGGGGAGCGATCCCCCACTCTCCTCAGGAGATGTGAGTTCATGCCCCAGCACCCACAGCCCTCATTCTGCAGGTAAGGAAACTGAGGCACAGAAGGTAGATATCCCTCCTGCTGGCCCCCAGCAAATGGGCAGAGTCAGGATTTGAGCACGGAACATCGGCTTCAGGGGTTCCCACCCTCCCACTCACCGTGTAGGGAGCTCACAGACTAAGTGGGGGGCACTCAGAATGGAGAGGACGGGGTGCAATCCAGAGGACTGGGGTTAGGGAGGTGGGGTGGGAAGGAGGATCCGCAGAGCTGCCACCTTGCAAGTTGTCTGTCCTCCTCTGGGGGGCTGCACAACCCCCTTTCGCGTGTGCAAGGAAGCGTCGCTCTTTAGACAGTCCCTGTGAGGGTGCGGGCGGGTCACATGTAGACACTGAGGCCCAGAGAGGCATGACGTGTTTGGTGCTCAGGATGGGCAGAAAGATGGACGGGGCCTAGATCTGCACTCTGCAATGCTACGTACAATGAAATCACGCACACGGAATGGTCCTCAGTAGCACATGTGCCTCTGCCTACATTTTGGACGGCACGTTACGCAGAGTAAGTGGAGGCTCGGGGAGTCTGAACAGGGAGGGGTCAGGGTGACAGATGCTGGGAAGGGACCCCTGGCTGCTGTGCGTGGAGCTGTGGGCATCTGTGTCGAAGCAGGAGCCCGTGGGCCTCATGCAGGATCCAAGATAAGGCATGAGAGAACTCCTCGGTAAGATAATTATTATCTTAATTGGGTGAGTGATCAAATTTAATTTCTTATTTTAATGATGGATTAATTTAGGAATCATCTAGGACAGTAAATAGATCTCCCTGTTGGAGACTTCCGCAATGATTGATAACCACCTGTGACCGAGGAGCCAGCAGCAGGGACGGGAGGGATGTCGTGAGAGGCATCATTTAATCACATCTCCGTGTAAATAATTCAGGGACTGGGGCAGAGTTACCTCTGCCCGGTGGGGTGCCTGTACTTCCTGCATTCTCCCGGCTGCTGGGACCTGCACCCTCTGCCCCATGCTCATTTCCTGGCTGGCAACCACTATTTGCTGTCTCTGCGGGAGACAGAGATGAAGCAGAAAAGCAGGAGCCAGGAGGAGAGGCACAGGAAACGAGCCGTCCAGTCATGCTGTCCAAGCTCGGTCTATGCAGGCCGAGCCACACCTCTCTGACCGTCCTGGAAGGGCTGGGCAATCTTTTTTTTTTTTTTTTTTTTAGATTTTATTTATTTATATGACACAGAGAGAGAAAGCACACAAGCAGGGGGAGCTGCAGGCGAGGGAGAAGCAGGCTCCCCACTGAAGAGGGAGCCTGACATGAGACTCCATCCCAGGACCCTGGGATCATGACCTGAGCTGAAGGCAGATGCTTCACCGACTGAGCCACCCGGGTGCCGCAAGGGGTGATCTTTTTAAGTAGTTGGGCTCACGTAGAGCTGGGAAGGCATTCACTCCACCTCCCCCCTTGCCGAGCTGGGTGGAGGCACTCAAGGCATTTCACTGTTTTTGCTATTACACAAAATCGTGGCAGTCTAATTAGCAATGGGGGATTCTAGGTGGTTTTGTTTTCGAAAGTAGTCACACAAAATAAGTATATATTATGCTTGGCCCACGGCGAACTTTCTAATTAAAATAGACTGCAGTATCATTAAACAAAAGCAAATAAATAGATCAATAAATATGCATGTGCACATGTGTTCAGAGAGGAAAAGCGGGAGCTGAGCCGGGACCCAGCAGAGTGATTGCCAGCCAGGAAATGAGCATGGGGCCGGGGGTGCAGGTCCCAGCAGCCGGGAGAATGCAGGAAGTACGGCTGGACTAATATTCATGCCACGGCCCCCAGAAGGGCAGTGTGAACAGGGAGAGACGTCTTGGGTCTTGTAAAGAAGCAGGTGTATGTCTGTCTCAGGAATTCTCTGCCCTACTTTGGGAGGTCTTGTTTCCTTCTCCTCTGTCCTTATCAGGTTACGACGGCTCAGTGCACAATTAGGACCACATGCTGGGCCCTGTAGAGCCTGCCTAGGAGGTGGCCAGCAGGGGAGGGGCAGTGGCCCTGGAGAAATCTGCCCACACGACCTCAGCCAGGGGGTGCCCTGGGTAATCAGGATGAGCCACCCAAGAGGTTCCCCGGGTGGTGGCCTCCAGCGACTCCTCCCCAGAAGCCTCTCTGTCCTCCCAGCTCTCTCAAAAGTTCCCATCAGCCACCTGCAGGCTTCATTCTTGTTTCCCCCTTCATGCCTCCAGATGGAATCTTCCTCAGCAGGCTCCCTCCGAGAGGGAGTAGCTTCCAGGGCCAAGCCGGGCATTTGGTCCTGTCCAGGGTGCTGAAAGCCACTGGGACACGGGGGTGGAGATATGGCTGCCGACCCCCAGTGAACACATGTGGGGATACGGTGGCAGAACCAGATGTCATCGTAGGGATTCCTCCATGCCCTGAACCCAACAGGAAAGAGCTTGAAAGTACGCGACCGAGGGGCGCCTTGGTGGCTCGGCTCACGATCCCGGGGTCCTGGAGTCGAGTCCCACACCTGGGCTCCCTGCTCAGTGGGGAGCTCCTTCTCCCTCTGCCTGCCGCTCCCCCTGCTTGTGTGCTCGCTCGCTCACGCTCTCTCTCTCTGTCAAATAAATAAATAAATACGTTTTTTTTTATCTTAAAAAGAAAGTATGCGATGGAGAGATTTTCTGACTAAAAAGATACTTCTGAGCTGAAGCCTGGGGAGATAATGCCTTTATCCTGAATATCCTGAACAGTACATATTCTGAGACACAGCACATTTCCAGAGGCGCTCACGTGTCTGCAGACTGTAAGATCAATGGGGGTGGAAATAGTGCCAATGCGATTATCAACCAATTTGGCAAATGTTTATCAGGCCCTCCCCATCGTGACACTGTGCTGGGCATTCAGGGGCTGGAGAAGACGCGTAAGGTGAGGTGTTTGAGTCTGGAGGGTTATAGGTAATAAGGAGTCAACATTCAATAAAGACTATGAAGGACGAGCTAACCTGTGTCTCAGTGCTGTCACCACTGAGCTGGTAAATTTAGGAAGCCACTGGTCTTGCTAGGAACTGGCTTCCTGAGAGCTCCCTGCTGGCCTTTGTCTAGGCGGAATTTGGGGTTGACAAGTGTGTTAGGCATAGTTCCCTATCATGATCCCACATCTCCACGAGGTTGAATCTAAGACTTACTTTTGTTACTGGAGCTTTGGAAGAGGGTCATCAGGGAGCAGTATAACCTCAAGGAAATGAGGAAATTGTGTTAGTACTCAGTAGCAACCGTGTTTCTCTGTGTGTGTGTCTCTGTCTCTGACTGTCTCTGTCTCTCCGTCTCTGTCCCTCTCTCTGTCTGTCTCTGTCACACACATGCAATCTCCTCTTTCTGTGTGCAAATTTTGATATCCTCTACCTCAGGCTGGCTCTTTCTCATGGACCCCAGCCACTGATTTCTGTAGAGACTCATTATTCCAACATAATGCATAGATATCTAATAGGTAACATCCTTCCCTCTGGGTTCGAGTTCAGAGCTCTCCTTGCGGCCCAGTGATGTCAGCAGCCTTGTTCTAGGCAATCGCCGTGGAAAAGGGGTCTGTTGAGAAGGTTGAAATTACATGGGTAGGAGAAGCAGCTTCCAGAATGAAATGATGTGGCGTCTTACTGTTCCAGGGACACGGGATGATAAACAGGAGCTGCGTGAGTGAGACATTACAGAGCGCCTACACGTGGCTCTGTCCCAGCAGTTCTGTGTGAGCTGCTGCTTTGTTCTTAAGACATCATTGCAAAGTGCCTCAGCTTTACAAGTGATTCATATTCAGAGAGAAAAAGTTACTTTTCCATGCTGATTCACCTGCTAGGCAGTGGGACTAAGACTCTCATCCAGCTCTTATTTTTAGGGCTGTCTGCCTGCTATGCCACCAGTGAAAACAAGCATGGTTATTAAACTTCTGCTTTTAATGGTCTTCCTAGGACACTTGCAAGTTGTTCTTCTCCATAACGGCATTCCCTAATTGCACTCAGAGGTCTCCCTTAACATTTTTCTCCTGCCTTCGCATGTGCATTGATGGCTTGCTTGCAATCCTTTTCCATGTTCTCATGGGCTGCAGAGGAGTCCACAGTGCCAACCGCCTCTAATGAGCAGGGCATGTTTCTGTCACAGTGTGGGACTCCTGACCTTTGGGAGGAAAGATGAGTAAACACACACATACGCACACAGAAACACACCCACACTTACACACAAACACACGCATATGCACACCAACACACACCCACGCATGCACACGTGTGCAGTCACAGACACACACAGAGACTCACGTGTGTTCACACATACACACACCCCACACACACTCAGCCATGCATGTCCGTGCACACATGCATGCATATATGCACACTTACGTATGTGCACACCGAGAAATACATGCACACCAACACAATTCACCTGTGCACACATGTACACTCACAAACGTATGCACACTCACACACGTGTATGTGCAGATGCACACACCCCATGCCCACCCACACATGCATGCACATATGCGCACTCACACATGTGCACACACATACCTGTGTGTGCATACACATGCACACTTATACAAAAACACACACACGTGCACTCACAAACACATGCACACACACTCAGACATGCACACCCATACACACATGTACATATGCACACACGTGCAGACACACATGTGCACACCCACAGACTTATGCGCGTGCACCCGTACACAGATGTGCGCTCACATGCACACTCACAAACACACACCACACGCTCATGTGTGCATGCCTGTACACGCGTGTGCACACACGTGCACCCTCACACATACACCATCAACTTTGAGGAGTTATCTCCGAATCTGGTTCCCCTTCCTTCTAAACATACACCTTCCTCTCCCCGTGTCCCATGCAGCCTGGGCTCAGGCATATGTCACATTTCTTCCTGGAAAAGAGGAGCCGGTACACTCCCAGATTCTAGATTTACTGGAAGAGCCCAAACAAGGAGCCCGAGCAAGTCAATGCTTAGCTCAAAGCAATGGCGCTCTGATACCCCAAAGCTACTAGATATAGGAAAACAAGATAAGATTGGTTAGGAACCAGGTGTTCCTCTGTCCAGCACCACCTACGTGGGCGATGCCTGCGTGTCCTATGTAGGGTTGGTCCTGCGTACCTGACGACACCTTCAAAGCAGCATGACATCCACGTGCGTAATGTGAGTGAAGAGGGATTCCAAGTCCTGCTAGTGGGCTGAGGGCTACGGCACCATCACACCATCCACCCGTCCATCCTGCCGTCCTTATTGAGCAAGCTCCCACTACGTGCAAGGAAATGCTCCATCCTGGTGTGCAAACGAGGAAGAGAACTAGAGGTGTGATGGTCAGAAGAGACCAGACCGACACAGAAACAACATATGTCTGAGTTCTCCTTCGGTCCTGTGACAAGTCATCCGGGTCGTGCACGGGGAGCAGCCGCCATGTCGAATGCCACCAGCTGGTGTGCCGGAAGGAAAGAGAATCCTGGGAGTCCTGCGTTGGCAATTAAATGCTTTGATTAGATGTGACATGTGTCGTTTCCATTCAAAACTCAGTGACCAGAACCAGTCACTGTCTCCACCCGACCCCAGGAGACCGGCAAGTGCAGACCTTCTGTGCCTACAGAAGGTCAGAACCAGGTATAGCTGGCAGATGTCGCTATGATGCCACGGGGGGTGTGGGCTCCCTTATCACAGTGTCTCCCTGTGCTTTCCCAGGCTTGCACATCCCCGAGACCTGGAGCGTGGCGGATCTCTCTTAGCCAACAGTTTGGTCCCAGACCCCCCTCCATGGAGAATGGGACCTGAATTACCACTTCCTTGTACACACGGCCCTCTAAGGACCAGACACGAGTCCTTATTGATGATCTATACCCACGGGCCACTCACTGGGATGAAGGCTCTGGCAACGTGCTGCCCCATAGTCCTGCGCCGCACGACTCCCCGAGATGCCCGTGAGTGACGTCCCTCCTGGGGACGCAGGTGGTCTCCGGTGAGTGGGATGGACCTATGAGAAGGTCTTCCGGTGACTGCAGACGCGCCCGAAGCAGGCAGTTCATCCTCAGTGAGAGACTTGAATGCGTAAACCTGAAGGTTTTACAGGAATTACCTTTAATTCGAGTCCTAATCCTTGGTTTCTTGTTTCCCTGGAGCGCTAGGTTGAAATGCATCACTCGCTATTTCACAAAAGAGGAGGCAGGCTTGTGACTGAATATCACGGGACCACCCTTCTGTCCTAATTCTCTGCACTAGTTTGGTGGAGGGCTTTGGTCCTCGGGTTCAGTGTGGGGTCTCCTCCTGGGGGGCACGGCAAAGGAGCTGCTAAGCCCACTAAATCTAGAAGTACTTCTCCTCTTGGCCACACAGTGGCCTCGGTCAATCTTGTACAGGATTGGATTTGTGAAAAGCATGAGCCACCTGAGTGAACTCTGTTTAGGGTTAATCATTCCATATTATTCATAATACCTAGTACTTTCTATAAATCCCAACTGTGGTTCCCACTCCTCACTTCCTCCACATCGTGGGGGAAGAACCATGGTCCAGAGCAGAGAGACGCATCTCCAAACCGTGCCGGCCATGAGCCTTCGCCACCGTCTCACACCTCGTGAGACACGAGGGTCTCCTCTGCTCAGTGACATCATAACACTTCGCTCTCGGGGCTGAGATGAGGGTTAGAGAGGGTGTCAGCTCATCAGTGTTGGGCGAATTTCCATTTGTCTTCCCTGAAGCTCTGGCCCGAGCATTATGAGGGCTGTAGAGGCTCAGAGGTAATTCAGGGCTTCTCTCCACTTAGCTTCCCCCAGAGGTGGGCTGTTCTTTACTTGCTCAGAGTTAGGAACGTAGATGGATGCTTGGGTAGCGGCTCTGGTTGACTTTATTCCAACATCCTTTTAATCTGTTCAGAAATTGGATATATCCTTTTTAAAACCTTCTGAGACACTGACCAGGATTACTAAGCAAGGTCTTACAAACTTGCAACATTCGGACAACTTGTAGAAACTCATTTTTTGTCATATCCACGAGAAGGATGAGAAGTGTCCCACTGGGGGCGCCTGGGTGGCTCAGTCGTTAAGCGTCTGCCTTCGGCTCAGGTCATGATCCCGGGGTCCTGGGATCGAGCCCCACACCGTGCTCCCTGCTCAGTGGGAAGCCTGCTGCTCCCTCTCCCATTCCCTCTGCTTGTGTTCCCTCTTTCGCTGTGTCTCTCTCTGTCAAATAAATAAATCAAATCTTAAAAAACAAAAAACAAATAAAATAAATTTTAAAAGAAGCAGCTGGCCCACTGAAGTCAAGAACCTAGTAAAGAGGCCTGATATCCCTATCACGAATGATATTAGGTGGAGATGTGGAGAACACCTGAGACAAGAAAAAAATGTGTGAATGTTGAAAAAAAGAGACATGATCATCCATATTTACAGAATGTTTGATTATGTACACAGAAAACCCAAGTACTCAACATCAGGAATCATTAGGACCTAAAAGAAAATTCAAAATACAAAAATAAAAGCTCTCTTCATGATGAGCAATAACTAGAAGATTCCACAGAAAAGGTGAGTTTCCCCAAACTGAGGGTTGCTGGAGGGGGGAGAGTGGGAGGGGCGGGGTGACTGGGTGACGGACACTGGGGAGGGTTTGTGCTACGGTGAGTGCCGCGACTTGTGTAAGACCCATGATTCACAGACCCGTACCCCTGAAACAAATAATACATTATATGTTAATAAAAAAAATAATAAAGTAAGTGTCCGTTTACAACAGCAGCAAGACCTTTAACGTAAGGAAGGCCAATGAACATGGGAGATTTTACAAAGGTACCAATAAAACAGTCGTGACAAAAGGAAGCTGACATTGGCTGTGTTTGTAAACAGAAAGCCCCAAAATTGTATTGCTGGCCGTTCTTCCCATTTTGACGCGTGTCTCCAGTGCAACACCAATCAAAACCTCAATGCCAAGTTTCAGGGACATCGACAAATCGATTCTAAATTCATCTTGAAAACGCGCAAGAACTGTAGAGACAAGAAAGGAAGACGAGAAGGAGAAAGTGATGATTCCCTCCGAGCATTATATATATATAACAAACGCATTGTGTATAAGACAGGAGCGGACATCAGTAGAGCAGATAGATGGATAGAATATAAAGAAAAGTCCAGAAACGGAGACATTAGCATATGTGAGGTTAATAGACGAGAAAGGAGGTACTTTGAATCCACAGGGGATTGATGGCAATAAATGATGTGGAGATAGTTGCCTATTATTGTGGGAAAATAAAATTAAATTAATCTTCAACCTCACATCGTTTCCAAAAATAATTTAAGATAGATTTAAGACCTAAATATAAAACGAAAGTATTAAAAACGTTGGACAAATGGACAAAACATTGGAGCACTGGGTGTTATATGCAACTGATGAATCACTGAACTCTACCTCCGAAACTAATACACCATATATCAGTTAATTTGAAATTAAGTTTAAAAAAATCTTTTTAGGGGCGCCTGGGTGGCTCAGTCGTTAAGCGTCTGCCTTCGGCCCAGGTCAGATCCCAGGGTTCTGGGATCGAGCCCCGCATCGGGCTCCCTGCTCAGCAGAAAGCCTGCTTCTCCCACTACCATTCCCTCTGCTTGTGTTCCCTCTCTCGCTGTGTTTCTCTCTGTCAAATAAATAAAATCTTTAAAAAAAAAAAAAAAAAATCTTTTTAATGCGGAAAGGGGAAATAAAGAACGCATAAGCCTGACCACAGCAAAGTTTCCTGTTTCCGTCCGACTGAAGATACAGCTAGGAGATCGGCCCGAGACTAGGAGAAAGCATTCACACAACGTGTACAGAGGGTTCGCGTGTGATGGCCTCATACATGCTCGGAGACAGAGGAGCAGCCGCAGAAACGCAGGGCGTATGAGCACACGATTCACGGGAAAGAGGTCACAGTCCACGAACATTCAAAGTGGTCCACTCGGGGCAAATGTGGAAACAGGATTCTTGTACCGTGGGGGTGAGAACCGTAAGGTGGAAGGGCCTTTAGTGGAGAACATCTGGGCGTGGGTCTTAGAACAGAGGCCGCAGTCGCCTGTGGTTCACCGATTCCTCTTCTCAGACCCGACCCTGGAGAAGGGTTCCCACTCGGGGCGGGGGGCGGGGGGCAGAGAAGGCGACATGTAGGGCACCCACAGCAATGTTGACAGAACTAGTGATAGCCTGGAGGGAAAATAGAGAATTAAGCCTCTTGCAGGGGTTGACTGCAGGATTTGGTTATGTGATGACCGGTCTGGGTAGTTCCGGTTCACCCTACGGCACTGGATGGTCCCCACGGCTGTGGGTTGGCCGCCGTGTGCGGAACAGTGCGGTCATAGGAGGAGGGGCACGGAGGAAGCTGCCCCCCTCACAGGGAGGCCCGGAGGCTGGATCCGGGTCACTGGGTCCTTCCAAGTGGTTACTGCTGTGTGTGGACGCCTGACTCCCCGGAAAGTGTTGCACGTCCTCCCCCGGCTCCGCCTGAGCGGCGCAGCGGGCAGCGACCTGACACCATTGTGTTTGCAGAGCACTGAGTCCTGCGGAATTAGCGTTTAGGGTGCTCTGTCACACTTCACTGGGGATGGGCCAACATCTGTGGGGATGAGCGGGGAAAGGCGGGGCGTCCTGTTCAATGTGGTCCCGTCTTCCCGGTACCGTCTGTGCACTGAAGACATACGATTCTCTGCCCACAATGCCACAGGGGTCCTCTGCCCTCGGGCTGGGGCTCAGATCCATTCCCCTCGGACGTTGGAGGCAGAGACTGGGGGGGATTATAGGTTCCCCTCTCTGAGCACATTTGAAATTATAACGAGCAGGCTTGCTGATGCGTGGAATGTGTTGGATATCAACAGGAGAAATCACCCCTTTCTAAGCCAGCTCTCCGCTTTCCTAACGCACATCGGATCAATGTCCGGAAAACGAACAGTCACGAGGTGACTCGGCAACCACGGGAAACGCTACACTAATTAGCTAAAGGAACTGTGCAGGTCTGTCCACAGGGGTCACCCAAAGGCCTCCGCGGCGTGGCCCCTGGGTGCTCATGAGTCATAGGAGCAAGCGAGAACCTCCCACGAGCCTCAGCAGGTACCCCGTGCAGGGAAAGAACACAGGGATGTCTAAGCCGATGACTTACGTCCGGCATCTGGGTCTGGAGGGGCAGCCCTGCACACGGGTGGATCTTGCGTCCCCAGCCTGGGCCACCGTCTTGGTCAGAGGACGGCACGTTGCTCCAGAGCCACCGGTGACTAGTGAGGGCAGAGCGTCTGTCCTGAGCAGCGAGGGGGCATCTGCTCCCCACTTGCCCATCAGCACACCCTGGACTCAGCATCAGGGAGCTGGGCTCCCGGCCCTGGGAACCTCACTCCTCAGAGGCCGGCTCTGCCGGCTGTGGTGGGGGCTCCTCCAGGGTCTCTGCA
>JAQQSY010003279.1:0-13084 GCA_028646535.1 Procyon lotor
GGTACGGTCTGCAGAGAGGAGTAACTGACCCTTTTCCCACCGAAGACCTGTGGCAGTTTGGAAGGATGTCTTGCATTTTGGAGCTGTGGTTGCCATGGCAACCGTACTTTTTCTGGCCTTCCGATTCCAGGTCAGGGCAACAGTTGTTCCTCTTGCAGGAGAGAAGGATTTGGGAATACAGGTAGCCTTCCTGCTACCCTTCCCCCTCCCCAGTTAATCCACCAAATATTTATTGACCACGTGCGATGGGGTAGGTGCCGTCCTAGACGCCAGAAACTGTAGTCCAGCAACATAGCATCTGCCCCAGGAGAGCTCGCGTCCTAGAGAGGGGAGAGAGACAGTAAAGACATGAGCAATGCTTCCGTGATCCCTGTTCATTTAAAAACAAGTTACTTGGGCACATCCCCAAAAGAGAAGTCGTCTGTGTTCTAAAACTTAGAACTCGGGAACTGTGAAAGTAAGGTCTTCCGCCCTGCTCCGCAGAGAGAGGGCAGCGGGGGTGCTGCCGAGGGCTGAACACGGGAGCGGACTCCCTCCCGTTGACGGGAGCACTGTGCTCATTCAGGTGTGGGCATCTCGGGATGCGGATGCGTCTGCATTGATGGTTCCCAAGACCTCGGGAGGCGGCGGTGCGAAGCTGGGTCTCTCGCTGCAGCTCTCGGATGTCCTGGTGTTTTCCTCTCGGCTCTAGCCGAAGCCGGAGGCCGAAGGGCGCCCAGGAGCAGTGGGCCTTCTTTGTGCAATGTAGTGACAGCCTGAAGACAGGCCCTGAAGGCCGGGGACCGGGGCATCACAGGGTGTGGGGTCTGAACTCGAACTGGGAGCCCGGGGTGGTGCGGGGGGGGGGGTGTCCAGAGGAAAGAGGGGATGCTGACACTTGTCACAGGAGCTTCTAGTCAGAGCAGCAGAGATCGGTGCCTGCGTGGACACATGTGAAAACAGTGCTCTGAATTTGGGCCACGCTTTTTCCTTTTCAGAGTGACTTACCAGGCCACGGGCTCCGGGAAGGGGGCACAGAGGGTGATTCTTTGCATTTGCCCCAGCGCACACCATGCTTCCTGGCACGCCCCGAGCCTCCAGTCACGTGCTCAGGGCTTGGCCATCCATTGCATCATTTGCCCCGGCATCCTGGGGGGCAGGCGTGATGACCGTGCCCGCTTGGCCCTTAAGGAAACTGACTCTGCCATGTGCCCACGTCCGTACAACTAAGCAATGATGGACTCCTGACTCCAGAAGAGGTGGTCCTGTCTCTTTTAATTCCGGCCTTTTTTGATACTGTGCAAGAATACATCTGCGTATCTGACACCATGTGTTTATATGCGTGTGCTGACGTTGTAGGTGATTAAGATCCACAGGAAGTGGAAAAGAGAGCCCAAACACTCTAAGACACTCTTTCAGCGGGCCTCTACTCTGTTAAAGCAGCAAGCTCCTGTGAAAGCCCTGGCTGGATTTTTACCTCCCCTGCGGGACACTTGAAACTCTCAGGCTACCCCAGTGGGGAGTGTTCGGATTCCGCACGTACGTAGGGCCTGGCTGCGCCATACCAGCCGCTGGGCTCTGGCTGGCTTCCACTCTGGAAGGATTTAGTCTAGTTTATTTATTGTCCATCCACTCATTTGTTCACCTGTAAGTTTTTATTGCGTATCTTTTAGGCAGTCAGTGCAGATCATACAAATAAATGTAACATCTAGAAACATGGCAGGTGCTTCCCAAGGAGAGGGCAGCAGAAACTGTTGCATTTGGTCATCCCGGTAGCTGGCCAGCTCTTACTGTGAAGGACATCGTCTCTCTCAGAAGACCTTCCTTCGTAAGTGGAGCTGGAGGGACGTGCTTTCTTAGGAGAACAGAAGCAGGTTACTGTCACCCGAGGGCCCTGGCTCATTCATTTCACGGAATGGGCAAAGACAGCTTGGGCTTGGCTGACTGGGGAACCCCCGGGCCGGGGGTAACCTGGCCGGCTTCGCTTCTCTCTTTTCTGCAGAACACAGGACCGCCAGACTTCCCTGTGGCTTTCTCTAGCAGACGATGGGCAGGAGAAATAAAAGTTCTGTTTTGTTTCTCATTCCTTTGATGCAAAGGATTCCAAAGTTGGGCATTTTTGAATTATCATCTGTGCCCGTTTCTGATCTTAGTCCTCATAGCCATGGAGAGTCTGGAGTCCTAGAGCATCTGTCCCCAGTTGCCTACCAGCTTAGGGCCCTTCTGGGTGACAGGTGCTGTTTGGAAATAATTCACTTTCACTGTCTTAATCAGCTCAGTAGTGTCCTCAGAGGGTTAGTAAGAAACAGTTGGGCGCATGCAGGTAAGTCCAAACATACGTGTCTAGGTTCAGTGGACGGGTATCAGAGAATGAATGAAGTAGACCTTTAAAAACAAATGTCTTGAAGAGACCCCTGGGTGGCTCAGTCGTTCAAGCATCTACCTTCGGCTCAGGTCATGATCCTAGGGTCCTGGGATCGAGTCCCGCATTGGGCTCCTCGTTCAGCGGGGAGCCTGCTTCTCCTTCTGCCTGCTGCTCCCCCTGCTTGTGTGCGCGTTCTCCCTCCGCCTCTTTCTCTGGCAAATAAGTAAAATCTTATTTTGTAGTTTGTGGATTTAATATGTGTATATTATATAGTATTTCTGTGTGTGTGTGTGTGTGTGTATTATGTATTTTTTAACCCTGGATATCCCTAGGGCAGGTGAGGTGGTCAGCAAGAAATCTTAATTTGCTGATTGAATGTGATACTTGAATTGATATTCGCTGTTGAGTTTGATCCATCCACCCCCGGGAGACCGAGAGACTCGGCCTGCCCCGTTCTAGATGAGTCCGGGCTAAGCCCAGCTGGAGCTGAGGGATGGAGCATCTGGAATCACAAGTGGCTACTGATGGTAAATTTGAGAGGGACCGGGGACAGCTGAGACATAGAATGTGTTTCTACCCCTTCCAAGGCTCTTCATCCTTGTCAAATACCACTGATAACTGCCCAGGCCGACACTGCTCCTCACCAGTGTAGATGGCTTCCCAGTGGCTATGTTTGACGTTCATTCTAGTCGGAATTTCCAGCCTGCTTCTGTAGAGCCAAATTCCAGCCTGGAATGGACTTTCTTCCTTCTGGCTGCTTTGCATCATCGGTTTCCTCCTGCAGAAAGAGGGCACCGTGCTAATGCCCACCTTGTAGGTTGGCGTGACGTTGAAATAAAGGCGAGGCATCTCTCCAAGTGCCTGATGCGCAAGAAGCACTTACTTTCTCGTGACTTCTTTCTCATCCCTTTACATTTAAGGGAAAGAGGTGTTTCCACATTGGTGTCCTTTTCATATCCGTGCCGAGCTTATCTGATCCGAAGGGCAGGCCGTGGGGCTTGTGGTTGGCTGTCATTGCGGCACCTTTGCTGAGTCATTTGGGGTTGGCAGACCTGGAAAAAAGTAGTGGTCCAGAGGGTGGTTAGGGCTGTGTGTGATCGGGGAAGGCAGCCTGTGTCGTCTGCTTCGCATTTCCTGGTGCACTTCTGGACCCTGGTCTCCCTTCTCACGGGAAAGGGATGGGGACACAGAAGCCGCCGAGGGGGATGTTGCGCCTGTCTTGCCCGGAGCTGGGTTTTCCCTGATGTGGCTTCATGAATCTTTGATTTCAGTTCCATCAGTATTTCCATAAGGCCCCACGGAGAGCTCTACATGAATGGATTGCCTTTGGAGTTTGAAAGGAGTGACGTTTTTTGATATGACGTGTAATTAGGGGAGAAGATGCTGTTGGTGGTAGGGAGAAGATGCCGAGGGAGAACTTTTAGGAAAATGAGAAGATCTTATAGAAAACAGCCAAGGTAAGACATAAAGACCGCCTTGGAGATGTGAGGCGTTTGTGAGATTCAGGGGGGTTTTGTGTGTACCGTGCAATGCTGACTCCATCTTTTGTGAGACTGCGATTGTGGAAGCAGCTACATGCTATTCTTGTACTTGGAGACTATTTTAACTTGCTATAGCTGCATATTTTATGAGCACTTAGTCTTATATTAGTAAGGATTGTGATATGTTCTATCCCCGGCGGCATCAGCGATAAATGTGGTTTTGAGTATGTACCGTGTATGCGCTCTCTTTACTGTTTAGGGAAGTAGGAAAGCAAGTGTTTACGTCTGTGTTGTCACAGCAGCCAGAGATATAGAACAAAAGGAAAAGTACTTGATTGAACTATAATCTGTGTTTCCATTAGGACAAGCTAGAGATTCAGTAGGATGCATGAGAATCAAAACAAAATTCACTAGAATCTTCTTCCGAATTCCCTTCCAAATTAAAAGTACTCCAAATTAAAAATATCTGAGGGGCGCCTGGGTGGCTCAGTCATTAAGCATCTGCCTTCGGCTCAGGTCATGATCCCAGGGTCCTGGGATCGAGCCCCGCATCGGGCTCCTTGCTTGGCAGGAAGCCTGCTTCTCCCGCTACCATTCCCTCTGCTTGTGTTCCCTCTGTCGCTGTGTTTCTCGCTGCCGAATAAATAAAATCTTAAAAAAAAAAATACCCAAGAGACCCGTCTGATTATATGTATTCGCCTTCAGTCGGTCATTAGTCCTGTGGGCACTCGTCCTATAAGCTGCTGCCTGCACCACTCGGTCCGACCCAGTTGGTGGAGTCGTGCACTGTGTGGTGAGCTGAGTGGATTCTAGTCCCAGATTCTGCCACTTTTCATCGATGTGAACTTTTTTTTTTTTTAGATTTATTTATTTTTTGACACAGAGAGAGAGAGATCACAAGTAGGCAAAGAGGCAGGCAGGGGGGTGGGAGTGGGGAGCAGGCTCCTCACCGAGCAGAGACCCTGATGTGGGGCTTGATCCCAGGACCCTGAGATCATGACCCGAGCCGAAGGCAGAGGCTTTAACCCACTGAGCCACCCAGGCGCCCCCCTCATTGATGTGAACTTTAGCATATTTGTTTTTTGTGTGCTTTCTTGCGACTCCTCGGTTCCTGATTTTACTCCCTTTGTAATACTTTTAACTTACGGTGGGTTTTGGGTTCGTTTCATTTTTGTCTGGGTCGAGGCTCTCTGCATCCCATGGTCTCTGCATCCCTGATGCGAAACCATAAGAATTTGAGGTTCTTAAGAGCGGGGTCCCGGCCTGCGATGATGTCTCCGGTGGTTAGAGCAGAGCTGGTACTTGGGAAACACTCACCAACAGCATGTGGTGTGGACATTCGGTGGAATGAACAGCTCTTCGTAGTTATCCTTGTCATGAGCGGTCGCACCGAAGGTCGGAGAAAGAAAGGAAGATTCTTTCTCTCCACACTCGGGGGGTGGATATTCCTGTAGCTGGAGGGCGGCCTGGGATTGTGGGCAGAACTCTGCTCTCAGGGTAGGGCCACCTCTAGAGTTTTATTCTTTTTTTTTTTTTGTAGTGCTCTCAAATACCCCTGTGGCTTTATACGTGTCTCTTCTTTAGTTTCCTGTTCTGGGAGGGGAAGAATGAGACGAGATCACCCTTTAGGCCCCTTCTTGTATAAGAGTTGGTCCACAACTTTATTACGAGAATTATAGACTCTGATCAAGTGATAAGCTGGAAACAGTCACAATAAAAGGAAGCAGGAATCCAGAATTGAGCGCACAGGAAGTGAGCCAGGAAGTCCCATGTGTCTCTGCGCCTGTGAATTACCTTTCTGGGGACATAAGCCGCAGTTCTTTGCAGGTTGCTGTTCTTTCTCGCCTCCCCACTGCCCAGCCCCGGTTCAGGTCACACAATGCCCTTCTCTGCCAGTCGCTTAGCTTTCAAACCGATTTTCCTGGAAATCTTCCTTAAAATCTTACTGAGCTTCCTTGCACGTTGAAGGCCAGAGGGGCCTTTGTGGTGGTCCGGCTCGCTCCGTTCCTTTTACGGAGAATGGTGAGGCTCCTTGCCCTGGGTCCTGCCCCATCAGTGGTATGACCAGAGCTGGACCGGGACTTTGGAGCCCGGCCCCAGCGCTGCTGCCCTACCGAGCTTGTGCTCTGTGTTCCGTGTTTTTATTTTTAATAGATGGGAGTGTGACTGTGTGCATGACTCCAGGGGGAGGGCATGCAGATGGTACGTGGAACCCAGCCGGGGTGCCCTGAAATCCTCCTGTAGCCCACCTTCGCAGCCTCCTGCTCTCACTCTGGGCACAAGGCCCACGGAAGAGCCCCGCTGTAGACTTAGCTTACCAGTAGGTGAGCAAGGTGGGAGTACGGAGCGAGTCAGCAGGTATTTATTCCTTGCTTCCCATGTGTTTTGCACGATGCTTGGAGTGGTGGCCATACCAGAGAACGAGACAGAACTGTCTTCAGGTGTGGGCATCAGAGGCACTAGGGCATTCTGGATTTCTCCCTGGCCTTCTCCCAGCACCTGTACTCAGGCACCTCCTCAGTCTCTCTCCCTCAGGGGTTCCACTCCCTTAGTTTGAGCCTTCATCCTCTCTCCCTCCGCTTCCTAGAGGCCTCTCTCTTAATCCTCTGCGTTCTTTGGATAAACAAACACGCCCCCCTCCAGAAACATTCAGTACCTCCCTCATCACCTACAGGATGAAATTTAATCCCCCTTCTGGGACCCACGGGCCCTTTGGGATGCAGGCTTTGCTTACTTGCCTGCATTTAAAGATGCCGTCTCTTTGCCTCCAGCTGGGTGAGCCTGAGGCCCTTGGCTTGAGCGAGCGTACAATTCCCCGCGAGTCTTTGTGGACTTGTGCCCATTCTCCACTTAGAATATGCCCCCTCAGCTGCTTCCTGCTCAGTGATGCTCTGTCCAGAGTCCCGAGGGACCCCAGGTGCTCTGTCTTGTGCGTGGGTAGTGTACTCTGTGTAGACAACTTGTCCTATCCCACCCTCCATGACCAGGTCAGCTGATTGCGTGTAATCTCATTACTTGATGGCAAGAACTCATTAGAGCGTAAACTCCTTAAGGACAGAATGTATTTTGTTCTCTTTCGTCACGGTGTTCCCTCAAATGGAGCCTGGCACATAGTAGGTGTTTCGGAAATGCTTGTTGAATGAGAGACGCGATCTCACTAAGGAATGAATATTAAAATTAAGTCAAGGGTAGAGTGCTATTATTCCCCATCTCCCCCCCAAGAAGGAAGAGTCGTTTCAAATACTGTAGAAATGTCAGAAAGAATTGAGGTAGGAAAAGGGCCACTGGGCCGTCTTCAGTGACGTTTGATAACAGGGTAGTTTGTGTAAAGCAATGGAGAGGGGAGCTTGAGTGAGGAAGTGAGCAGAGGGTATCGATGGAGCTCGTGGAGATCACCAGTTGGAGGAGTGGGGAAAGGAAAGGAGAGTGAAAAAAGTGGGTAACCTCAACACTCAGAAGGAGTATAATGAAACCAAAAATGATCTGAGCCCACACTGGGTGAGTATTTGCCCGCTTGGGGAAACTGGGCGTCACCAGTTCCAACTTACCTCCTCACAATGGGGCTGTCAGCCGAGCTCAGGAGTGGAGGCCGCTCCGTGCATTCCGCGTCACTCACATCACCCTGGGAAGCCAATGGACCCGCAGAAGAGCTTGAAGCAAATCTGTTTCTTGATCTCCAGGTTGAATGGCATCCTAGGCAAGGGAACATTGAAAGGCCAGGGGTTTTCCCTGCTCCTCGAGGTGCACCCCGCACCCATTTTACTACGGAATGTGAGTAAAGAGCAGAAAAGACAGAGGACAGCAGCACGTGGAGTGATAAGAACACGTTGGGTATGTGTATATAGGCAAGATCCTCTAAGTTTCAGCTCTGCAGATGGGCCATTACAGAATGGGAAATGAGCTTGCTCCTCTAATCCCCTAAACTCCCGAGTGGGTTCTCCTTAGCCAGTGCGGCATGGGAATAACCACCTAATGCTCTTAGCCCAGCAGAGTCGCACAGAGGACTCAGACAGTGCACTTGTGGGTTTTAGGCATCACCAGCCCAATTGCCTGCCTGGCCATGAGCTTGGAAAAGCACGTATAGGAAGTTGCTGGAGGGGGTGTCGTGTAGGTCAGAAAGAACCCAACATCCTAGAAGGGTTGTAGTTACAGTGATTAGTTAGCTCTTGGAGTCAGGGCGGATTGGGGTATTTGGTACCAGAAAATGGCACACTGTTATTCTCCACGTAAAGAAGTTGAGAAATCAAGAATAGATAGAATGGAATTGGGATAAAAAAGAAACATGTTATTTTCCTCGAATACTGACTTTTAAGTGAGATCATACGTGAAAAATGCGTATTGTAGGCATCCAGTCCATATCTGTTCCCCTTCCTCTGTGATCCAGCATTTTGGTGACTCATACTTATCTTTATACTTTAGGCTTCCTTCTTAAACATACTTTAAGATTCTTGAGGATAGGGCTAGGCCTCAGGGTACTTTGCCTCTACTGCCTTCTAGCACAGTACTTGGCCCACCCAAGGCTTGCTTTCTCATCTTTTCTTTGTTGGCAGGCTGCCATTCGAAGTGTTCTTTGAATGAGTCTTGAGCGAGTGAATCATCTACTTTGTGGATCATGAAAATCTTTTTTGTGCCCTTTTCCATGTGGGTGGATCCTACATTTGAACTTGAAGAGGGCAAACTGGATAAAGGCAGGGCTGTGTACGTGTGTGTGTGTGTGTGTGTGTGTGTGTGGTACAAAAATAGATGACTTACGGATTATTCAACTTCTGTTTCCTTTTGTTCCGTAAGCTAAATTACCCTGTATCTGTTGCCCTCTTGCTGATGAAATGTGCCCACGAGTGTGAACCTTATCAGAACGCTGTCCAAATGCTTGGCCTGGAAGATACAGTGCTGAGCCGTCTACGTCCAGACTCCCCGTCCCATCAGTGCTGTTTTCCCCCAGGCCCCTGAGCGTGCTAAATGACCAGAGTTCTTGGTTAGGACTGTTTGTTATTTCTTCTAATTGGAAAAAACCAAGATAATGGTTTTTACCATAAACCAGTTTTTCCCGGAGGCGGAGGGCAAATGAAGTTGGATGGGGGATGGGGCTAGGCGTGGGGCAGGGAAGTGGGGGTAGGAAAGCTGAAGGGACTCTTTCTGGAACACAGCACAGTCTGCAGTCTGCCCTTGATCTGCACGGGCCCTCCATGTATCTGGCAGTTTGTCTGTGATAGAGTTTCTGGGTCAGTACCCCTCCCCCACCATGTGTCATTTGCCCTTTAGGACACAGGAATTCCTCTTGCTTTCCAAACCTCTTCTCTTCTCTTGGCTCTTTGGGGCAGGATATAAGGCTTTTTCTTTTTTACGATTTTATTTGAGGGTCACCTGGGGGGCTCAGCTGGTTAAACGCCTGCCTTCGACACAGGTCTCGAGCCAGGTCCTGGGAGCGAGCCCTACGTTGGGCTCTCTGCTCGGCGGGGTGCCTGCTTCTCCTTCTCCCTCTGTCTCCGCTCTCTGCCTACTTGTGCCGTAGGATTTTTCCTCCATCGGTGCCTGTGGTTCTTGGTCACAGTGCTTCAAAGAATGAAGATGTAGACCAGACGGAGTGGCGGACAGCAAAGCAAGGCTTATTGAGCGATCACAAAATGATTTCATAGAACTCCCAAGGAGGGAGGGCACCCGAGGGAGTTGCCAGTGGTGTTTCTAAGTCGGCTTATTGGCTTGACTATTTTAATCTGATCAACCCTCCTGCACCTGTCACCCAATCAGGCTTTTGTCATCTACTTGTCAGCGGAAAAGGGTAAAGGGCTCCTTCCAAGGTGGGTGTAAAAATCCTTTCAAGGGTGGTTTCCTCTTGGGGGGGGCCTCCTTGTCCCCACATGCCTTTCTTCCAATTATCCTTCATCACTTGGGTGGGCCTTCTCAATCTCTCTCAAATAAACGAGTAAAATCTTTCAAAGAAAAAAAAAAGATTTTATTTGAGAGAGAGAGCCCTGAAGAGCACGGGGGGAGGGGCAGAGGGAGAGGGAGAAGCAGACTCCCCACTGAGCACAGAGCTCTGATCCCCAGGACCCCAGGATCATAACCTGTGCCCAAGGCAGACGCTTAACTGACTGAGCCCCCCAGGCACCCCACCCCAACACGAGGCTTTCTATAGCCTCCCTACTTTGTTACCTCCCGCACTCCCACACTTTCAGCTGAAGGGGTTTGATTCTACTTAACTAGAGGGAAACAGGTGGTGACAAACTTAGCTACTAGTTGGGAGGCTGTAGTCATAAAACATCTTGAAAACATATTTATTCTTCATTGGGCTTGGTCTTTGAAGAAGTAACACAGACTTCTGCCACTTTTCCTTGGGCTTCGGAAATGCTCTTGCGGCAGTTCACTAGCGGTTTCTGGGGAATCGGTGCCCCGAGCTATTCCAGGTTGGCTCCTCCATGGGGCTACTACTTCTTCTTTTTTTTTTTTTTTAAAGATTTTATTTATTTATTTGACAGAGAGAGAGATCACAAGTAGGCAGAAAGGCAGGCAGAGAGAGAGGAGGAAGCAGGCTCCCCGCTGAGCAGAGAGCCCGATGTGGGGCTCGATCCCAGGACCCTGAGATCATAACCTGAGCCGAAGGCAGCGGCTTTAATCACTGAGCCACCCAGGCGCCCCGGGCTACTTCTGCTTCCGTGGGTGGTAGACCCAAGTGGGCGCGGGCCACCAGCATGGCCCCTGACACTTACCTCTGCGGCGAGTCCCTTGGGGTACCCGCATTCCTGCCCCGTGGCCAGCCCACCCATCCCCAATCCTGCCCTCCCGCCTCCGGGGGATGATGCTTGCCTCTCTGGTCCCCAGAGGCTCCCCGTGGACTTCAGGGCCTTCCCAGGCCTGGCTGTAGCTCGAGGAAGTCCTCCCCTGCCCCCGGACACCTTGCTCTGTGTCATTTGGCTTTCGGCTGCCGATTGTCCTCGGGACAGCTCTGCTCTTCTGCATAACTTCGAGAACTTGTTTATTTCTGTGGTTTCACTGGTGGCCTCGTGACCTCATGCCAGGTGCCATTTCTTGGCGAACCGTCCCACTTCACATCAGTCCCTACTGTCCGGTCAGAACAATTCTCATCACCTCTTTCTTTTTAAATTAATTTTTAATTAGTTAAGTTAATTTTTTTAGAATTTAGTTGACACACAATGTTACCTTGTTTCACGTGCACACCATAGTGTACATAACCCTACGTATCATACTCTTCTCTTGTCCCTTTCCATTTCAGTCTTTTTGTGGCATTAGACTTCCTGGATGCTCTTGCTCTGTGGCCGAAGGTGGCCTTCTGCAGAGACAGTTGGCAGCTGCCGCTTGGTGAATATTTCCTCTCCATCCAGGCTCTCTTCCCCACCCCCGGAAGTTTAGATCTTCCCGCCTCTCATCCCTGAGGTCTGTGCTTCCTGCCACCCACCCCTTCCCAGCTTTAGGCGAATGCCCCGGCCGGCATCCCGTACTCAGGGTGATAGAGCGGGGAATTCGGGGGCAGGACCCCTGTACTGAAACGCTGTTTTCCTTATCTTTCCACCGCTTTGCTCTTGGACAGGACATGTACCCGTGTGAACCCTTATTTTCTTCATCTTAAAAAGCAGGGATGAGAGGTTATGTAGTCTTACCTACTTTATGAGGTTGGGAAGATCAGATGGGAAAATGTGCAGGGAAGCATGCACTTTGTAGACTGGAAAACACTGTTTACTGTTGGTATTAAATATAGCCTATTAGAATGCAGTCTCTTGAATACACTGAAAAAAGTAGCCAGTGTTTGCTCTAAAAGAGATTTTTTTTTCCTCAGGCGGCCAACAGGTTGTCCCCAAGGCACCGCGCTCAGGCTTGGATTGTCTGAGCTCTGTGGCTTAAAGGCCATAGAGCTCTGGGTGCAGGAGGAAAAAAAAAAAAAAGAATGAGTTAGGCCTTGACTGTGTCAGAGGGAGGAGGCAGCCAGGCTTCTGTGGGCTTTGGGGGCTCAGTGGACCAACGGGGCAATGTAGTTATCGAGGTGTGAGGCCATATAGAAGAACAGAGGGACAATATGAACGGAGTTCGGAGGAATGAGTGTGCATGGTTTCTTTGGGGGGAACACAAACGATTCTATGTAAGCCGGACATTAGGGGCTTAGGCGGAGCCTTGTGTAGGAGAAGTTGGGAAGAGGAAACTGCTTTCATGTTATAAGGCCCATATTATAGCGCATCAGAGGAAGACTCCAAAGGATTTTAACCTGGGAAAAGGCACGTTTAGACCTGTTTTAGAAGATAGCACTGGGTGGTCTGAGCGTCTTCAGGAGCTGGGGCCCGCTTGCATCAACCAATCACACCCATGGTTCCCTGGCTGTGATATTAACTTGAAACGGACCATGCGGGGGGAGTATTTACACCACAGAAATCGGCCAGTGATGCCTATCTATTTCCTCCTCCCTGAAGCTGATGGTTAAACACCTATCAGCTCAGTCAAGGGGCAGTTTCAAATATTTATTTATGTATTTATTTTAAGAGATTGTGTGTGAGAGGGTGGATTGGGGCAGAGGGAGAGGGAGAGACAAGCTTAAGCAGGCCCCATGCCTGGCACCAAGTCAGTTGCTGGGCTTGATCTCACGACCCTGAAATCATGACCTGAGCTGAAATCAAGAGTTGGACATTTAACCCACAGAGCCACTCAGGCGCCTTTAGAGGCCATTTCAGTAGGGTAGGGACTTGGGTAATTTGCACACCTGGGACATGTGTGAAAAATCCTTCAGGCCCCCACCCAGACCCTCTGCATCAGAATCTAGGGAAAGTGATGGGGTGGGAGCCCATCTTTAAAAAAGTTGCCTGGCGATCCTTACACAGTCAGTCTGGTACTGTGGTTGGGCCAGGATAGTAGAGAAAGAGGGGAGGGATGGGTATAAAAGATGTGTCCGAGGTAGGAGCAGCAGAACTCAATGGCCGATTGGAGGTGGGGAGTGGAGGAGAGGGAACTGCCCAAGCTTCGTCTGAGTTTCCTTGTTTGGACAACTAGGTGGATGGAGAGAGATGCAGGTAGGCGAGCTAAGAAAGGCAGGCAAGAGTGACTTGGTGGGAGACGTGAGAGTGCAGAGGAGAGCAGGGCTGGTTTTGCAGATGCTGTCTGGGAAGCCCCTAGGGAGGCAGGGTTTTGCTGATGTCTTCTGCGTATTTGGAATCCAGGAACCTAGTGCTTGGTAGAACAGTCAGGTTTGGGACGACATGTGGGTTGTTGAAGGCATGAATTCGATTGATGTTGTTGGGGGAGAATGTGTAGAGAAGAG
>JAQQSY010003280.1:0-13083 GCA_028646535.1 Procyon lotor
TACTACAACCCTGGTGTACATTCTCAGATCTTCTCTAGACTACAGTTTTGTTTTTGTTGTTGTTGTTTTTTTAAGATTTTACTTATTTGGCAGAGAGAGGGAGAGAGATGACAAATAGGCAGAGAAGCAGGTAGAGAGAGGGGGGGAAGCAGGCTCCCCACTGAGCAGAGAGCCCGATGCGGGGCTCGATCCCAGGACCCTGAGATCATGACCTGAGCTGAAGGCAGAGGCTTTAACCCACTGAGCCACCAACGCGCCCCAGAAACTATAGTTTTTGTCTATCTTTAAGTGTGCTATAGTGAGTGTTACAAATTGCCTTAGACTGTTGAATCACAAACTCATACCCCTGAAACAAATAATAAATTATATGTTATTAAAAAAGAAATAAATAAGAAAAAACATACCATATATAAATCTTATCAGTTAGTACAGTTTATGCTATAAAAAAGAGTTGGCAGGATATTTACATGTAAATCAATATATGAGTCCATGATCTATCTTTCTTTCATGAGAAGTAGAGTTAGTTGCTCCTCTTTATGTTTCCAAAGGATTTTTTTTTTTTTTTGAACTTGTGGCGTAACAGTAGCTTTATTTATTTTTAAAGATTTGTTTATTCTTCTTTCAGCCCAAGGGCAGGGATTGTCTCTGCAATTCCAAGCCTTGGCATTAGGTATGTTTTAAATAAATTTTAAGGTTAATGATGCGTAAAAATAAGGTATGAGAGTGGGTGGATCTAGAAAACTGAGATACTACAGTTGGCCTTTCGTTTTACAGCAAATCAATTGAGACCACAAATATTTCTTACCAGGCAACCAAAACTCAAAACTTGAGTTCTTGGGGCACCTGGGTGGCTCAGTGGGTTAAAACCCCTGTCTTCAGCTCAGGTCATGATCTCAGGGTCCTGGGATCGAGCCCCACATTGGGCTCTCTGCTCAGCATGGAGCCTGCTTCCCCATCTCTCTCTGCCTGCCTCTCTGCCTACTTGTGATCTTTCTCTGTCAAATAAATAAAATATTTTTTTAAAAATTTTAGTTCTTTGACTAATATTTTATAGCTCTTCCTCTAGTTCCTTTTTGTCTGGGACATATCAGTGAATCTCCTTGGTATGTATAAAAATATTGAGAAAATCTCTTTTTTTATCAGATTTATTATTTGTTATCTTGTTATTTTACTGTGACAGTGAACATGAATATAAATAGCATGCATCCTTTGAACTAGCTTTATGCACCAGAATAAAAATTTGTAGGGGCTTTACCAGAACGGAAAACATGTCTATATTTTTGTCTTTTAAGATTTTTGAGCCTGACTGTATATCCTGGAGAAAAGAGCAAGTACTCTTAAAAAGCTACGTTTAGGAGATTGTGTATGTGTATATGCCAAATAATCTCTGACAGATGGTAAATATTCCTTAAATATCTGTAGACATTTTTCTGGATGCTGAAATATAGTGGTGAATATAGAGATGATGCCTTTGCCCTCAAGGTGCACGTGGTTTTAAAGATGGGAGAATAAGAGGGAAGAAAGAGGGAGGAAGGAAGGAGACAGAAGAGAGAAGGAAAAAAGAAAATTCAAGTAAAAATAAATGAGGTGATTTAATATAGTTGCATAGAATTCTAACTTGCAGTGAGAGAAGTTAAATCAGTTAGTGCCAAGGTTAAGTGGAGGAGAACTTTATACACACCGATCAGGAAGAGACCTGAGACCTGAAATACAGAAGGGGTGAATGAGCAAAAGAAAGAGGAGCAATGCTATAAAATAAAAACAGACTAAAAATTAAGTCACCGGTGATCCATTTCCGTGCATACAAGTTTACCTTTCATTTGAAATGAAGCAAATCCATGTCCCTTGGAGGTTCTACCCGACTGGGTAACCTGGAGTTAGGGAAACCCAGCTCCTTTCGCCTCTAGATTTTAGCTCTTGGAGGAGGACCATGCATTTAACGGCTGCTGAAGAGTACCCATTGACCTGATCTGAGATTTTTTACTGCCATATGTTGCCTTCTCTCTTTCCCGACAAGAATGCTTTTAAAATAAAACACATTGCCTAAAATCAGGACACTAACACCACGGAGACCGTTATGTAAGGCAAGTCCATTTTTAAGCCTAACAAACTTGAAGGTGTCCCTTCAAGCAGGAAGTGCTCTAATGGGAAGAAATAGCTTCATTACTATCAAAGCAGCTGGCTCTGTCTCAGGGGGTATCATTTGGGCCTTTGAGAAAAAATGTAAGACCGTCGGTCTGGTTTGAAATGTTTGTACGTGGTCATCCAAATCCCTGAAGAAGCTTTTAAGGTTCCGGCCAAGGCTGCTGCTATTGAAAAGAATAAATATGTTTTCAGAAACTTAGAGCAATAGAGAGGGAAATAATTCACCTGCAACCTTTTCAAAACTTTAGTTTCCTATTGGGAGCATGAATCTGGTCTTGTGCCTCATTTGAGTATCAATTTTGAGTTGCTTCATTAAATTTTTCACTGGGTTAGGGCCAGGTTTGAGGGGAGAGGAGGGCAAAGCATAGAGAATTAGAAGGAGATCGGCTGCTTTGAAAGTACGTTTTTTTTCTATGCCTTTGCAGTTTAATACGTTGAAGGGGTTGTGTTACCTGCAAAGGTAGGGCAAATCCTACCATGAAAAAAATAAAATAATTGCTTTATAAGTTAGAGGTTATCCACACACAGAAATATTTATTGGGATTTTTTACTTACCACTATAATTATTAGGATGAAGGGCTAACGGCATGAACATTGAGTTTTACAGTCTGGACTCTTCAGGTTGACTTGCAACTTCGCAACATAGCCTAGTTCAAGGCTTGATGTATGTTAAAGTAGACGCTGTCTACAGGAAATGTAATTCTGGGGATTGAGTGGCAGACATGATCACCCATCATTTGTGGAAATTACAACAGTTTTCACCTGTAAACTGTACCTCAGGTATTGCTCTATCTGTCCTTAACATCACCATCACCATCATCATCATTTTCCTCGAGATTCATATGGGTGTTGATGTCTTGCAGGAACTATTCTAAGTGCTTCACACACTTAACCTCATTTAATACTCATGGTTGCATTACAAAATGAGTAGTTTTGATGGTTATGTTTCATGGATGAGAAACGAGGCTTTGAAGGCTTAAGTAACAAGTTCAAGGTCACTCTCCAAATTCACAAGTAGTACACAAGGTAATTTTCAGCATCTGTCAAATAGCCAATAGACAGATTTAGAGCAAAATGTGGAGTGGGAGAATTTGGTTTTCTTTTATGAATGTTTCCAATGCCCCGTGATAATCTCATTTCTCTTGTAGGACCAAGAAACGAATGTGATGCTGAAATTAGAGACATATTCTCTAAAAGCACTAAACGTTCATGGTTTAGTTGCTTTCTATTAAAACAGTTTATTGGGGCACCTGGGTGGCTCAGTGTGTTAAAGCCTCTGACTTCGGCTCAAGTCATGATCTCAGGGTGCAAGGATCGAGACCCACATCAGGCTATCTGCTCAGCAGGAAGCCTGCTTCCCCATTTCTCTGCCTGCCTCTCTGCCTACTTGTGATCTCTTTCTCTCTGTCAAATCAATAAATAAAATCTTAAAAACCAATTTATTAAAATAATCTTGCTTGATGGGATGTGGGCTCTGGTAGATCTTTCTTGTCAGGAGGTTAAGTGGAAGTGAGAAGGTGTCCCTCTTTTCTCTTATCCACATGCAGAAATACCAGTGGCAGAAAGTGTCACCGATGTGACACACTGCTTCGGAAACCTTGTATACATAGTCTTAAACCAGTGGGATCCTTAGAAGTCTTAATAAAGCAGAAGAGTGAGTCCAGGAGAGTGCAAAGTCTCACTTGCATTTCTGTTTTGTAACCTTAGAAGCCCTGGGTTTACACGGCAGAACTCTGAGGTCTTAAGAGTTCTAGAAAAAGTGAACAGAGAGGTCCTTAGTCTTCTCAGAGTGTCTGTGCAAATACTGAATCCCACAAAGCTGTATTGGTCATAGAAAGCGAGGAGAGTATTTGAGAGTCACTGTGGTCCAGAGAATGATATCTGGCCCAGGGAAACTAGAATCCTCTGCCGTGAGCAGGTAACAGAAGGACCAAACTCTGAATCTATTGGCTTGTCTATTAACCCTATGTGTTAGACTTAAGTTGATATCTTGGGCCTTCCCCACATATCTTTAAAAAGACACTTGTGCATTAATTATGTCCTTCACAACTCGCTCGGTGGGCTTCTCCAGCTCAAAGCCTGATAATACAGCCATAGGAACTGGTTTCCCATGGAGATTTGACCATAGCATCCTACTGCGCTATTGACCTGTCCCTCCATCATTTACTACTGCAGCTTAATTTGTTACTATGAAAATAAAATTCACACGTAATTTTATGTCGACTACGTGTATCATAGCTAAACGCTCTTGTTACAGAATTTATTATATTTTTTGGCACAGGATGACGGATCATGAGCCAACAAGAATTTCAAAGGCAGCTAAAAGAAATAGCAGAGCGACACAGTGTCTGGTGGTGAGGTGCGTTAAATCAGGGAACGCTGGTGTGCTGTGCGGAAAAATACACCAACGATTATAAAGAGGGGTCGTGACACAAGTTCACTCACATTTAAACAGGCCAGAAATAAAAGAATCGGGTTATTTCTGAAAGTTGTTGTGAGTGAGATTGATTGCTTCTAGACTTAGGAAATCAATACTCTGTCGTCTCTGTAGTACATCTCGATCTGTAATTCCTACAGTGTTATGAAATGTTATAAATCTCGAGGAGGAAAAGGAGCTCATAGCCTAAGGAGTTCATGCAAGAGAAACTAAAGTTAGGGGAAAATAATGATTATCCCAGATTTTACACTTGTTTGCTTCTCTCTTTTCCTCTTACATCTAGCTGTATGCTAAACAGTCATGAGATCCGTCTGAAGAGAACTTTGGAAGTCAAGTCATATTTACTTCTCAGTTATTGAGTGTCTAACTTGTATAAATAAATAAAATATTTTAAAAAAAGAAAATAAATGTTATTTATATATTTTTAAAATATTCTTTATTTATTTGAAAGAGAGAGATCACAAGTAGGCAGAGAGGCAGGCAGAGAGACGGAGAGAAGCAGGCTCCCCACTGAGCAGAGAGTCCGATGCGGGACTCGATCCCAGGACCATGAGATCATGACCTGAATCCAAGGCAGGGGCTTTAACCCACCGAGCCACCCAGGTGCCCCAAGAAAATAGATGTTATTTTTAAAATGGAAATTTTCTTAAAGATTTTCATTTCATTTCATGACCTATGTGTGGAGCGTGTAGGTGTCATGAAGAAGATAGGAATAAGATCTAGTTTTATTTAGTCAGTTAAAGCTGATATGGTATTTTAAATTAACGTATGTATGTATGTGTCTGTGTGTGTAAGCTCCACATCCAATGTGGAATCCATTGTGGGGCTTGAACTCACAACCCTGAGATCAAGACCTGATCCGAGATCAGGAGTCAGACACTTAACCCACTGAGCCACCTAGGTGCCCTTTCATTTTAAATTTAAAAGGAAACCATGATCTGTCTTCTTGGAATGAGGCTAGTTTTTCTGCCCTCACATATAAAAGTAGTATCTACTTTAAGAAACATACAAAACAGATGATGTATTCTTTTTTTGAAGTGTCATTCTAAATTCTGGGTCTGATCCATTTCATTTCAGTGTACATTATGTAATAATTAAGATTCTAACTTTTTAGAAAAAAAAAAGATTCTAACTTTTTAGAAAGAAAGAACTGTATCCTTCATCTCTTTTTAGCCTAAATACTGGATAGAGGAAATTAGGCATGTGTTAGGGTCACAATAAATAAATACATATAAAGTAGCATAGTACAGTATGTCATAAAATAGAATAGAATAGATTACTTTATTTCTTTTTTTTAAGGTTTTATTTATTTATTTGACAGAGATGAGAGAGATCACAAGTAGGCAGAGAGGCAGGCAGAGAGAGAAGGGGAAGCAGGCTCCCCGCTGAGCAGAGAGCCCGATGCGGGCCTCGATCCAGGACCCTGAGATCATGACCTGGGCCGAAGGCAGAGGCTTTAACCCACTGAGCCACCCAGGCACCTCAGATTATTTTATTTCTTAACACTCAGTGAAATCTGTCTACATATAATAGCAGGAAAATATACTGTCTTACATTATTGTTTGTAAGTTAAACAAAACAGAATAGTGGATTCTGACCACTTTAGAGGCAAACCAAGCATCAGATGCTGAATTCCACTCTGGATCAGTTGACAAAAATTTTCCATCCTTGATACCTGTCATTATTCAGCCTCTCATGTCTCTTCAGCTCTGAAAAGAAGTCCTCATCATAGTGATCAGAATAGCACACCCCACAGCACTCACTATTGTAGAATCAACCAAACCAAAGCATCCTTTATTTACAAATAAGTTCCAGGTCCCAACTCACCCAGCTATCTGCCAGCCTGGCTTACAAGAAATCTGGGTCGTAAACAAGATCATTAGCCCTCATTCAAAAGAAAAGAGGATGGCTTTCCTGTAGTGTGCTAGAGTCAGTGCTCATGAGAGCCCATTTTGCACATCTTTGCCTAATTCTGCACTCGGTGACCCAATATTAGTAGCATTACATTGAGCCCAGTGGGAGTATTTACACCATGGGAATGGGCAAACAATCTTTTTTACCCTGACGATCAGTTAAAAATTTACTAGCCTAGGGGTACCTGGGTGGCTCAGTCTGTTAAATGTCCTACTCTTGATTTTGGTTCAGATTGTGATCTCGGGGTCATGACATCGAGCCCTGTGCCAGGCTCCACACTCACTGGGAGGTCTGTTTGAGATTCTCCCTCTCCCTCTCCCCTGCCCTTTCTCAAATAAATAAGTAAATCTTTTAGAAAATTTACTAATCTACCACTAGTTTTCTTTTTTCTTAAAAATATTCTTCTGGGGCGCCTGGGTGGCTCAGTGGGTTAAAGCCTCTGCCTTCAGCTCAGGTCATGATCTCAGGGTCCTGGGATAGAGCCCCACATCCGGCTCTCTGCTCAGCGGGGAGCCTGCTTCCCCCTCTCTCTCTGCCTGCCTCTCTGCCTACTTGTGATCTCTCTCTCTGTCAAATAAATAAATAAAAATTTAAAAAAATATATTCTTCTTATTCTATCTCTTATCATTTTTTAAGACATGTAGTTTTTTAAGTATTTTTATTAAAAGCTAATAACTAAGTGATCATAGCATTGGACAAGTCTATCAAAATGAGATTTATAGATTTATTTTAAAGAAGAGATATCTTAGTTTGTAATCATTTGCAATAACTGCAAGCGAAAGAGAACACATTGCTACTCAATATCATTACAAGTATATATTTTGATACATTATGTTTCCATATTCAATGTCTGACAGACCTTAGGACCTCTGATAATTCAAAATTTAGGGAGCATTTCTTCATATCTGTGTCTATAACTGTTTGGGCACTGAATTTTTCTTCTTATTCCAATCCCTCCTATCCCTCCCCGCTAATCTACCCTTTTGGAGTTGTCCTCAGACAATGGTGAATTGCCAAATACTACTGATTACCTTTCAGGATGAAAGTATTAACCACCACAAAAACATGTTTTTACAGATCTGTTTAACCATTTATGCTCGCCGACTTTGTTTAAAGGGCATTTTTTCCTCCTTTATTTTCTTTGTGGGCCTAGAAATGATACAACATTCTCTCTCTCATCTTAAATCTAAGTGGAATTATGAAATAAGTATGGAATTCACATGGGATGCTTTCCATTTGTTCCATTATGTGTGTCAGAGTACATATGATTTATGCTTTTCTCCTTAAGTCAAACAACATTAGTTTTCTTTGAACATCTGGCTGGCATCTGGGAGATCTACTCCATGCACTATTAATCAGAATATCATTGGGAAGTTTGGGTAATGACCGATGTGAATAGGATATATTTCTGTGTGGTAAAGTTCACTTTATTGATTTAATACTACGTGGCGTCCTGAAGTGCTTTGGTTTTCAACACAATTTAAATACGTTGCCAAAGCTTTATTTATTTAGTAAATTTACACAATATTTTTCTTCCAAAGTGCTATGTAATAATGGCAACCAGGCGAGATACAAAAGGCACTTTGTCCTCCCTCTCTAGTTAGTTTTACAGAGCACTTCCCTATGAGCTGACTACAAAATCCAACAGCTGTCTGGTTTAAGATGTAATGCCCTCTCCTTCTTTCCCCCTTTCTAGACTCTTCTGTCTAAATCTTGACACTTAGGCTTGTCTGTTTCTCCAACAGTCTGCCTACCCACCCCTCTCCCTCCCTCTAGATCTGTCTCTCTCTCTTAATTAGGAATCATGGCGACCTCCAATGAAGAAAAGTAAAGACCTAAGAATGAAAGTACTGTTTAATGTCTTGATAGGTCTTCTTTTTAGTTTTCATGCAACGTTCCTCTCTAAAGTACATGAATTGTCTGCCTTCTAATTGCCCTTCTCAGGGTTGTCTCCTGTTCCTCTCCTAGTTTAAAATCCATTATGATGGGGGATTATTTATTGTTGTTTAGCTGTCACTCTATCTCACCTGAAGAATGAAATAAGATAAAATAAGGAGAAAATGTTAAAAATGTGAATTAAGGTGAACACAGAGCTAATAGCTTTTGGTGCTTAAGTTATTTTTAAAAGTGTTTTGTAAACCCCATCTTGCAATTAAAGAATGGACGCCATATTTAAATTTTCTTCTATCGATTTCCAGTACTTGTAGGTTTTCTCGAATGCCTCTCTGCTTCTTAGTTGTTTGTTAATCCTCTAAGGGTAAGGACTACATTTAACTCAGTGCACAAAGAGCATTGTGCTAAATAAACACCAAAGTTACGTTGCTCTGGTGATCAAAATAATAGTTAAATGGTAACTGGTTTTATTACTATTATTTCCCTTTACTTATGGTAACAAATACTTGGCCCAGTGAGAGGCCAAAGGAGAGCATGATCTCTCAAGTTCCTTTTCCTTATGATACACCTCTAACAGTAGGGCATGAATATGTAATTTTGAACTACTGATTCTGAAGCCAGAACTATAGTTGTGAAGGCAGCAGGTAAATCTGTGGAGCATAGTCCTCTGGACAAATTAACTCCATTAGCCCAGAATCACTAGTGACCCTGCTCTCTTCATCACATCAGATCATCTTTGAGATGTCAGGGATCAATTACCAATTCCCATTTGCTTGAGCAACATGGTGGAGACTGACCCTGATTTTAGACAGCAGTGCATACTTTTCATTTCTGTGAAAATACGAAATTTGATATTTCTTTCTAGTTCCCTTCTCATTTTCCAAGTGCCTTTGCCGTGTGACGAGTACGTGCTATTAAACTCTGACTGAGGTCTTCCCCAGATGTGGCTATAGGAGTCACTGCTTAAGGAACTCCTTTAAAGGTGCTCTGCAAGTTGCCCTGAGAGTTGGTGTTATGGAAGTCATTTACTTAGATGCTGCCTCAGGAAATCAGAGGCTGCTGTTGAATCTACAGGAAGCCTACTATGCCAATCATGGCTACAGAATGAGAGCAACTGGGTGTTGTTCATCCCACACATTGTCAGTAGGAAGAAGGCAAACAAGCTGTAGATCATGCAGAGTTGGAGCAACAGAAGAACTGATTTTACTCTTGCCTACAGTTACTTTAACAGTCAAGTTTAGTGCTTAGGAAGTCACAAAGCAGTGCCGTATCTAACAGCTGTCACATATTAAAATCATTTAAATAGATGGCCCTCTACTTCATAAGCAAAAATAAGACAGACCCCGTGCAAGGATTTATCTAACAGAGAGTGACCTACAGAGGAATCTAAACAAGGAAGGGCAGAGCAGAGGTACAGAGAAGGGATGAGCTCTGATTCTGTCCGGACTAAGACACTAACACCCCTGACCCCTTAGGAGCTGTTTTCTCCAGGTTATGTAAGGTCATTATTATGTCAGGTAGTAGGGGGGCAGTTGATTGTTTACTGTATTCTGAGCTACATTTTTATTTTTTGTATATATGGACTCATAAATGCAGACGTGTTCCCTTCTCTAATTGTACTGTTATCTTGGGCAGCTTCACTTCTGAGATGAGGAATACTAAAGGGGAAAGGAGGAGGAGGAAGGAAAAACAGCATGAAATTTCAACACTTAGTGGAAGTTCCTTCTTTCTGTAGTCCAATGAGAACTCCAGTTCTCTTGGGGAGGACATGTTGATGGAACCAACTACATTTATATCTACATTTGGCGATGTGAGAACAGGCAGAGATAGGAAGAGGAGAAATAAGAGCTCAGCTCTACTGAAAACATGCCGTGTGACTTTTGGAACAGAAAGAGTGATGGATGTGTGGGGGAGAAATAAAACTATTTGAGGGACATGAAACTATTACACCATTCTACTAACAAAGCTGAGTTGAGCTCACACATACACACACATACACACACACGCAGAGTAAGGGACTGCCAGTTGCTCTTTAGTGCATTTATCTTACTATTGAGAATCAAAATCTTTACCTTGAGTGGGACTCCAATGTCTAAATTCTAGACAAAGGCAGAAATAACTGCTTCGTCATATTAGGCATTCTTGTACCACGTTTTCTAGACCACTTACAAATTCCCCCATGAGAGCCAGGGATTTGAAACTCAATTGACTTGAGTGAAGGGCTGTACCTTTCCTTGATCCTTTTTCTGAGCTTGTGGGCAGTCATGAACTTCTCATTTTATGTGATCTCATGGGTGAGAGAACTGCACACCTGCTCGGCTCACACTAACCTACATTTTTAAAAGTCTAAATACGTAACAGATGCACCAGAGGATTCCATTCGGGGAGGAATTGACTTACAAATTCAGACGGTTGACACATTCCCCACAGTCCTAATCCTATCGCTATGCTGTAATTACGGTGTGGATTGGAAAAGTTGGCATTGTGTGTTCCTCAAGGAAATGAATCTATTACTTACCCCACATACTTGTTAGTTATGCTCAATAAAACATACTGCCCATACATTTAAAAGTAACAGTTTTGTTCATTTTATTGAGAATGTGACATAGTTCAACATTTCAAATGACAGCAGACAAGTTAGAATCTATTTGCAAATCTTTCTAGAGCCTATCAAGGTCACCATATCTGTCAGATCACTCTTGAAACCTACTTCCTGGAGAGAATTTTCCACAACTAATTGGAGAGTGATGCTGAAGACCCCTGAGGTGGAAATCCTAGAGAGGCTTTGTCCTCGCAGCCTCTCCGAGCACCTTTGGCTCTACAGAATCAAAGTGTTTCATTTATTCCTTTTGTTTTTTTTTCTCAGAGTAGTTATTCTGTGCCATTGCTTTTACTTGCAGTGGATTTCAGGTTCAGAGTTCCTCAAACTTCACTTAGTTGTGTAATCCAATTAAATGTTGACCAGATGCAAGTATAAACTCTCCTCCAAGGTTTGAAATTTCCTGAAATGGACTCATTTTTATACTCAGTCATTTATTTGCGAGGGAAATGTTATATTATTATTGTAGATGTGAAGTTCTTATTTTTTAATAAATAGAAGGTTCACATTCAGGTCCATCAATGAAAAGAAAACAGTGCAATTGAATTCCAGCTTGAGTCATTTGCCAGGTAGTTTAAGGACTGATTTTCCATTGCCAGGAAAGGATCCTGAGAAGCAAGTGGTCCAGAGATGCTAAGGACTTTAGAGTACCATAGTGTGAGACTTGCCTCTGATGTAAGGAAATGACAAAGAACTAAATATTCTTCAAAAGAATAAAAATTAAAAGGATAATTTGGTCCTTATTCTCCAGTGATGTACCAGTAACATGAACTAGAATTATCTAAGGTACCATGACTTTATGTGTCTCACATCTGGGCATACCCTGTTTTGTTACTGAAGAGTATGAAAGTGATCTATAAAATACAGAATATGATGTAAAGTTCAGCAAATTAAAAAAAAATCCTCTAATCAGTGATGATAAGTCAAATTCATGGTTACTTTTTTGGGCCAGTGCTTAAGAGTACATATGTGGGAGGTTCCTGGGGACAGGTACTGCTTTGTATCTCAGTGTGGTTGGTAGTAACACGAGCATGTTATACTTTGTGAAAACACATCTAGCTGTACCCTTAATATATGTGCGTTTCTGTTTTGTTTTTTTTTTTTTAAAGATTTTTAATTTATTTTTGAGAGAGAGCATGTACGCACAAGTGGGGTGAGGGGCAGAAGGAGAAGCAGACTCCTCACAGAGCAGGGAGCCAGATATGGGACTCGATCCTGGGACACCAGGATGATGACCAGAGCCGAAGGCTTCTCCTTCTTTCCTTCTCCCCTCTCCACCCTGCTAGTGCTCGCATGTGTGCTCTTTGTCTCTCTATATATTAAATAAATAAAATCCTAAATAAAAAATGCTGCCCTACTGCAACTCTGTGTTCAGTGACATCAGATGGTTACCTTGAACTGGCCGCCTGGTCGGTATAGTCACACCACAAAAATCAGTGGACATTATAAATCAGGGTTTCTCTTATCCCTGTAGGGCCACTCATTAAACATTTATAGCACAGAACTGCTAAACCCAGTGTGTTCCTACAATGGCATCAGGATCAATAATATTTGTAATTGGTATAGCTGGGGAAGGACTGATACCAAGAATACACAAAAATTCTTACAAATCAGTAAGAAAAAGATATATACACGAATTGAAAAATCGGAGATTTGAGCATTACATAAGGAGATCACTAAGTGACTAAAAGACGTGAAATCACCAAGAAAAGACTAATTTTTCCTCATTAGTCATTAGGAAAATGTAAATCAAAAATCACAGTGAGACACAAATGGGAACCCATCAGAGGGGATATATATATATATTTTTAGAACTGACACATACAAATGTTGGTGAAGATGTAGAACAATAAGAAGTTTCATACCCTCCTGGTAGAAACGTAAGTTTGTGCAAATATTTTTTAAAAACCCCATGGCAGTATTTCATAAAGCTGAGCATATGAATACTCTGTGTCCTTTCAGTTCCTTTCCTAGGTATGTGCTCTGCAAGAATGCATAGCTAAGTTCATCACAGAATTCTTCCCAGCCACACTAGTCCTAATAATTCAAAACTGAAAAGCGAATGTCTGTCAACAGGAGCGTAGATAAATAACCG
>JAQQSY010003281.1:0-13082 GCA_028646535.1 Procyon lotor
TTTCTTTCTTTTTTTTTTTAAAGATTTTATTTATTTGACAGAGAGGAGAGAGATCACAAGTAGGCAGAGAGGCGGGGCGGGGGGAAGCAGGCTCTCCGCTGAGCAGAGAGCCCGATGCGGGGCTCGATCCCAGAACCCTGAGATCATGACCTGAGCCAAAGGCAGAGGCTTAACACACTGAGCCACCCAGGTGTCCCTTATTTAATTAATTTTCTATACTGCTTATTTTTAATAAAATTGTGATAAGTCTTAAAAATATGTGATGGGGGCGCCTGGGTGGCTCTCATGTATTGGGTTTTTTTTGTTTTTTTTTTAAAGATTTTATTTATCCATTTGACAGAGAGAGAGAGATCACAAGTAGGCAGAAAGGCAGGCAGAGAGGCGGAAGCAGGTTCCCTGCTGAGCAGAGAGCCCGACGCGGGGCCCGATCCCAGGACTCCGAGATCATGACCTGAGCTGAAGGCAGAGGCTTTAACCCACTGAGCCACCCAGGCATCCCATGTATTGGGTTTTGTTTTGAAATGATTCAACAACCATTTTTGGAGGGATTTTTCTGTGTAGTACCTGCTAGAGACAGAGGATATAATGGTGAATAACACCATCTCTGTCTCCAAGGATATTACAGTTCGGTAATGGAGATTGAGAAGTGAATGAACAATTGCTCTATAGTATGCTGAACTGGCAAAGTACTTGATCTTCCCAGGTTTCAGTTTTTCTGATCTATGATATGAGACTCTCATAAAGGTTGTTAAAATTAAATGAGATAGCAAACATAAAGTGCTCAGCTTAGAGCTCAGAATATGTAGCAAGACTTACTATAGAAGCATGAGAGTGACACTGTGACCATTCTTGGGGGAGTCTCCCAGGGGATGTCAGAAATTTCTCAGAGAAGTTGATGATGGATGGACCATAATTCTGAGGGAGGTAAGATGCTTGTCCTTTTTTGCTTGGTTTTTCATCTTTAACTGAGCATTAAGCTGCTTTGTTAATATGTCAACATATGTAATGTCTCAGGAACATGAAAAGTAATGTTATGCAGTTCCATTTTGTATTATGTGTTATCCTTAATTTTCTTTCAGAGAATTAAAGATGGTAGCCTAATTGATGGAGTTAAAACAATCTGCGTGGGGGATCATATTGAATCCGTAAATGGAGAAAATATCGTTGGGTGGCGTCACCATGATGTTGCAAAAAAATTAAAGGAATTAAAAAAAGATGAATCATTTACCTTGAAGCTAATAGAACCTAAGAAGGCATTTGGTAAGTTGGGTGTGGGTGTGTATGTGTATGAAGTGTTCCTTTCCATGGCTTGTCTAAGGGTAGTGAGTACTGAAATGTGATGTCATGGGATACGGCATATCCATTAAGACTAAAGAGAATGACAGCAGTACTAACAAGGGGAACAACTATTTAAGGAGAAAAAAGTTGTTTAAAAGGACAATTTCTGAAAGACCTTTGGAGTTACAAAGTCTCATGTCCAGTGACTTTGTGGCTGTTCCATACTCCAAGAGCACATTGTGTTACATTTTATCTTGCTGAGCAATAAAATTCTTGATTGAGCTCTCTAAGCCATAATAACTGTTGTTCGTGGACCTCACCAGCAAACTTCAGTTACACACAGAACTGGTATTTAAAATAGTTATCTAGTCTATTTTAAAGACTTCCTTCAATACTTTTCCTCTGTTGGCATTTTGAATTTGGCAGCATGGGATGGTATGAAATTGCTTCCACTTTGGTGTGACATCTGTACTTGCTTGGTTTTAACCTTGGCAGCTGTGTCCCAACTGTTTGAGCCCCCAGGGCCATCTCATCTACAGGGAAATGTGCCAGCTTCTCTCTCACTACCCAGCACTATTTTAATAAGCCAAATGACGGCCTAGTGTTCGTCAGTGTTGAAATATCTTCAGCGGAATCATTCTAGGCTGCCCTTACTCATCCATGACCCCACCCAACTTAGGTCCTTTCCTTCGCTCACAGTACATATTCTTTACAGTTTCTCTCTAATGGATTTTTCTCAGGGTAGTTAATAAAAATGATGGGAGAATGTAATGGATATGGGGAATTACATTTTTCCCTCCCTTAGCAAGTAAGGGACAGATACTAACCATATGGAGATGTAAATTCTTCTCTGCTTCCAAGTGATTCTGTGCCATTTAATAGAAATACGGTATAGATTAGATGACTTGGGGAAGAAAGAGTTCCATAGAAGATGTAAGAAAAGAATGCCTTGCTCTGAGCTATGTATAAAATTGTTGAATCCATATATTGCACACCTGAAGCTAATAGAACACTGTATGTTAACTATACTGGAATTAAAATAAGAAAACAACCCCAAAAAGAAAACACGGGGTGGCAGGGGGAGGAGGGAGGAAGAATGCCTTATGCCAGTGCTGCTCCTGGAGGGACTATTTATTCTAAGAAACTGATTCTGCATGGAGTACAACCCAGCTTCTGAGCTCATTTGTCACAGAAGAAGGTGGGAAGCATTCAGGTTTCTTTTCTTTTTTTTTTTTTTTTTTTTAAAGATTTTATTTATTTGACAGAGAGAAACACAGCGAGAGAGGGAACACAAGCAGAGGGACTGGTAGCGGGAGAAGCAGGCTTCCTGCAGAGCAGAGAGCCTGATGCGGGGCCTGATCCCAGGACCCCGGGATCATGACCTGGACCAAAGGCAGACGCTTAATGACTGAGCCACCCAGGCGCCCCAGCATTCAGGTTTCTATCTAGCACTCCTTTTGAAGTGGCTTTTTTTGCTAACCAACTCCCTGATTATTATATAAACTGATAGGACGTAAGCAGTTTGAGCTATTTTTATTTAGTTTAGACCCTTTGTAAATCAGTCATTCTCTTAGTACAACTCAAGGAGTTGTATAATTTTTTTCCACCTCTATTTCTACCACTTAGTCTATTTTCAAAAGTTAATCTTTTTCTATTTTTACCTATTGTCTGCATCTAAATCTTGTGGTCCCTGTATCTTTATAGAAAGTTGCTGATATACTTTAACTTGGATGCTTGGTTGGTATTAGTCTTGGATGTTACAGAGATCATTGTATTTAGCTATTATTGCTCCATGATAAAATTTTTTTCCTTCAGTACTGGAGACCCATGTGTAGATGGTTGGTGTGCTGTTGTGCTTTATGTGCCTGACTACTGTCGTAGCAGGCAACAACCTGCTGTCTGTTGCCTCGGAGGAATTCCAGGTACACATTTGAGAAGGACACTGGGTAGGATTTTCCTACTGGGAGTGTGTTATTTGAGCATCCCAAATTCTGGTGCCGTGGGTTAGGATGTGTGGAAATTGATTTTGGAGCAATGATAGGTTTTTATCTTCCAAAGTTCCTATGACAGCTTAATGCAGCCCAGCTTAAATCTGTTGGACCATGTGCATTTTCCACTCTGGGCTGGTACTTGACTTGGGGCCTTGCTTGGGGATTTCTCTTTTAGAAGTAGGCCTTGCTGCTCTTCCCATACTTCTGCCCTCAGTTTTGTTGATTTTTGCTTTGGGATAAAGGCAACGCTCGTTTGTTTCTTATCCTTTGACTTAATCCCAGTGTTTAGCGCTTTTCTTGGAAGGGGAGTATACATTAGAAGGTACTTGAAGGATCTAGCTTCTCCCAGTTCTCTTGGTTCTAATCTTATTTTTTTCTGTTTCCTTCCTTCCTGTATTTTCTTGCATTATCATTGATGAATTAATTCAAATTCCTAGTCCTTCCTGATTATCTGACTCTCACTGTCTTGGATTCCTACAGGAGAAAAGGACCAATGTAGGTGAGGCAGAATGTTCTGGTCTCTGCGATCATACAGGCCACCGAGGCTGACATGAAGTCATTTCTAGGATTTTACCAAAAGCTGTTGAAATAGCTATACACTCTAGTATTTTGACATTTCCTTACCAACTTCCCTAAAGATTTAGCCTGGGGAGTTAATGTGGACTGTGTCCTAAAACGCAAGAATATGTGTAGTTGGTTGCTTCGCAATGGTACAACAAGGATGATGAAGTATCAGTTGTGGATAAGGGTATCTTTACAGCCTGCTCCTATTTTCAGATTTTAGGTCCACCACCAGTCACATCCCACTTCCAGGAGCCATTATATGCTCCAAGATTCTTTGAGAGCTATAGAATAAACATTTTCTAGTTCAATGAAAAGACATTTTTTGGTAGACTATCAAGTAGGTCTCAGAAACAGAGACTCAGTCATGCCTTGGGAAGGTCAGGAACAAAGGGCATTTTAGGAATGCCTGGTTCATACAAACCAGGCACCTTTCATGGCCCTAGCCTGATTGAACTCCCCCTGGTTATTTCCCATCTTAATGTTACTTCTCTCAGGATTCACATTCCTGGGAGAACAGGGGAAAGTGATTAGGTCATGTCCCATCTTGATAGTGGGGAGGCAGGTATGGTTAATAGGCCCACCAAAATTGTGCAGAACAGTGAGGGAGAAGTTTCCTTTTGGGTAGGAGAAAAGTAGTAGATATCTGTTTTGCCATTTCTCCTAAGCTATTACACCTTGTTTAGTGGGGTGTGTTGGTTTTCTCTTGACTTTGAATCTGACTCTGCCATTGCATGACACTGTCAGTTAGGATATGTCAGAATGGATCTGGAGGGAGGCAGCGTATTGTCAACTGGCTTTGGGTGGCTGGTCTTAGGGATTTTTTTTTTTTTTTTTCTGTTTGGTGTTGAGTGCTGCATAAGTGGCATTTTGGCAGTGGACTCTCTAGAGATCGTGATAGCATCAAACTTTTTAAGATTTTAAGTAATCTTTACACCCAACATGGGACTTGAACTCTGAGATCAAGAGTTGCATGTTTTACTGAAAGAGCTAGCCAGGCTGCATCAAATTTTCTTTAAGGGAAAGAGTAAAAGTCACATTTTTCTTGGTGCTGGCCACCAGATTTGGAAAGGACAATAGTCCAGATTTGGACTATACTTCTGGGAAGGTCCTTCATTTATGTCTCTTGCAAATAATTTTTTGAGAATATTCTGTGTTCCAGGTACTCCATTAGGCACAGTGGATACTAAGAAAGAAGACTAAGCCACAGCTTCTGCTTTTTGAGGAGCTCACAGTTTAGCAGAAGACTGTTATTGACTGAATTGTGGCCCCCTAAAATTCATGTGTTGAAGTCCTAATCTCTATTACCTCAGAATGTGACTGTATTTGGAGATAAGGTCTTTAAGGAGGCAATAAGTTAAAATGAGATCCTTAGGGTGGGCCCTGATCCAATGTGACTGATCAAAGAGGAGAAAATTTGGACACACATACACATAGCAGGAGAATGCCATGTGACCATGAAGACCTCTACAGACCAAGGAGGGAAGTCTTAGAAGAAAGCAGCCTTGTTGATGACTTATCTCCAACGTCTCCAGAACAGAGGAAATAGATTTCTTTTGTTAAGGCAGGTGGTCCTTTGTGATATCCCTAGGAAACTAACACAGAGCCCAGTAGGCTTAAAGAAAAATTATAGTGCAAAATCTTTGACTCTGGCAGTATGAGCTCCCTAATAATCTAGAAGGTATAGGTGGAGTGTCTTATCTGTCCTTTGGTGTTGGGTCGATGGCAGGAACATACTGATGTTTTCATTGAATAGATATTTGAGCAGTTAGTACATGCTGGTCTTAGAGTATTAGTTGCTGGGATAATAATAGTTTCTTGAGCGTCCACTGTATTCCATCACCATACTACCTGCTGGGTGTATCACATGAATAAGATCTAGTTTCTGCCTTCAAGAAACTCCTATCTAGTGGGAGGAGATGAATATGAAAAGAAATTCAATAAAGAGAATTAGCAGTGCTAACATGTACTAGAGGCATAAAAGTGGGCCACATCAAGCCTACCTAAGGAGTTGAGGAAAATTTCCAGGGGAAAAGATTTGAGCCGAATCTTAAGAGGTGTGCTCAGTGAACAAATTAGGGAAGGTGGTCCCAGGGAGGAGAAATAGAATAAGCAAAGGCGTAGATGGATACAGTAGTGTTCTATGTTTGGGAATATCATGTACGTCTGTATGATTGGAATAGAGGTTCTAGGGGGTTGTGTGGCAAGAGATGAAGCTCAGGGGTCAGTAGAGACCGAATAATCTAGAGTCTTATATGTGAAGATAAAGAGTGGGCAATGAAAGGATTTAAGTAGGTTGATGAGACTTGGCTCTTTTAGAGAGATAGTTTGGAGGCTGTGTGTCAAATGGGGGTGGTTTATAAGCTTGTGTGGCCAAGGAAATCCTTGAAGATTTTTTTGTGTAGGTTGAGGAGAGAGAAGATAAAATCCTAAATGAAGGCAGAAGCAGTAGGTATAGATAGAGGTAAGAAATAGTTCTGAGGAATCGACAGTGGTGTGCCGGAGCCATTTGTGCACATCTCTTCCAGACATCGTGTTCAGTGACCTCATGTTGGTGGCTTGAAATTGGCTATGGTGAGGTATTTGTATCACAGAGACAAGTACTGCAAGTTTCAATTTTTTTTTTTTTTTGGCCTGGAGACCTGCTGGTTAAACATTTATCTGCGTACCACTAAATATTAAGAAGGTAAGAGTTGGAAAATCATTGAATGTAGAGGTAAAAGAAAAGAGATTGCAAATGATGACCCACAGATTTGTGACTTGGATGAGGGATGGAATGGAGTGCTTTTCTTTAAGATGAAGAAAACTGAGGAGAAATAGATTTGGGTGAGGACTTAGAAAAGAGAGACTATACTTACAATATAATTTTAGGCCTGATGAGTTTGAAACCTGTGAGAAAATTTATTTTATTATTTTTAAAAAAGATTTTATTTATTTGACAGAAAGAGGTCACAAGTAGGCAGAGGGGCAGGCAGAGAGAGAGGGGGAAGCAGGCTCCCTGCTGAGCAGAGAGCCTAATGAGGGGCTCGATCCCAGGACCCTGAGCTCAGGACCTGAGCCGAAGGCAGAGGCTTTAACCCACTGAGCCACCCAGGCACCCCAAAACCTGTGAGAGAATTTGGTTGGAAATGTGTAAGTTGTAGACAAGTGTGAGAGAACTAGAGCCTAGGGAATGGGATTTATAGGTAATTTGAAGCCGTGGAAATCCGATCACTCAGAGTAGTAAGAAAAAGACCAAACCTAGAGTTGTGGGGGAAGCCCAGCATTTAAGGAGTAGAAACAGGAGGAGCTAGCACAGTGAGGAATGGCCAGACATAGAAGAGACAGCCTCTGGATGGCCTTTTCCCAAGCACTCAGGAACCTATTACTTGTCCCAAAAGCAGGTGCTCCACTATAGCTTTCCTAAGTTGGTGGTGGGGCTCTGAGGGAGAAATAAAGGTTGCTTTAAAAAACACCTTCAGATTCTCCTGTGTTGATCAGAGTTTATATCACTGTTTTTCATCTAGTGGATCTCAACCACTGTTTAGAACAGGGAGTAGAATTAAAAACTTCATAGTGCTCTGTGCCTAGTAAGGGTAGGTTACATAGTACATGTCAGTTACATATGTTTTTGTATATTTGTGTTTTAGATATATATGTGTGTACATCTGTATAATTGTGTTATAATGTGTATATTTCTCATTGTGAATCATAGCAAAAAACAAAGTTTAGAAGCCACTGGTTTAAAGGATACCCTTATTAAAAATTTGTAGTTTGAGAAAATTTTCCCATACCTAACATGGCTTGTCCTGGTCAGCCGCTTTCTGATCCAAGTTCTCCTCCTTCTAGCCATGAGTTGATGGCAGCCTTCCCAGTCCTTATCAAGTATCGGGTGGAATGTCTCTGGTGGTATTTTTTTTAGGGCATGGCTCACTTCCTTTCCCTTTTGCCAATGAAAAGGAACATGTCTCCACAATGAGCTCAACCTTGCAGGGTTTACCCTGTAAACCTAGACTTTCCCAAGGCTATGTATATGTGCTGCTGGAGCGAGCACTTTCCCAAGGTTATGAAAACCCACTCTTCTTAACTGGCTCTAGGACCAGATTCAGCTGGTTTGTTTCTTGTGAGGCCTTTTTTTTTTTTTTTTAAAGATTTTTATTTATTTGACAGAGAGAAACACAGTGAAAGAGGGAACACAAGCAGAGGGAATGGTAGTGGGAGAAGCAGGCTTCCTGCTGAGCAGGGAGCCTGATGCGGAACTCGATCCCAGGACCCTGGGATCATGACCTGAGCCGAAGGCAGACGCTTAACAACTGAGCCACCTAGGCGCCGCTCTTGTGAGGCCTTTTAATTGTAGAAAAATAATTGTTAAATCTATGAAACTTAGATTGTTTTACTTGAATGAGTCTGTATTTATCCTGAAGAAGTTCTTTTGTTTGTAAGTGTTGTCCTTTATGGAAAGATGTTTATAGAAGGAGGCCCAAAATGTTTTTGTAAATTGTTTCCAAAGTCAAAGAGAGTTGAAAGAAAAAGTTTACCTCCTAAAGCACTGATAGTCTTTATTTTGGGGTTAGATTTTGTAACAGATCTCTCGGCTATGTCTTCTTTTAGAGGATTCATTTCTGTGCTATGTGTCTATCAGAATAGGATGTTCAGTATGTGAAGTACGTCTGAGTCCTTTGAGTCATTCACAGCTGGAAAACTCGGACCTCATCTTTGTGATTCAGCTTCACTGATATACTCATTTTCAAAGATGAAGTCTATTTGATATCAAGAGAGAAACTTTGGCTTTTAAATTTTAGATGACTTTTTAGATAGAAAGTATTTATTAAGTATTTGAAAGGTCTATTTTTCATGCTATTTCTAGTGAAAAAGTTTCACCCAACAAATGCTTTTGGTGTCTTTTCATGTATACTGAATTCTACAAAATTTACTGGGAATACGATAAAAGTTATTAAAGGAGAAGAAAGGATAAGTAGTTAAGTATATCTGGGGTGTGTGATAATGAGACATTGGACGAATTAAACTTTCTGTGGCTTAGTTTCTTCATACCAAAAGTGAAGATGATAATAGTATTTATCACATTGAGGATTAAATGATTAAACACACGAAAAAAACATAGATTAGTCCCTGACACATAATATTGTTCAATAAAAGTATTATTACTCTAATTATGAAGGTGTATCCTTTCTTTAAGTTGTTCATGAACAGAGGGGCCTGGGTGGCTCAGATAGTTAAGCCTCTGCCTTCGGCTCTGGTCATGATCCCGGGATCCTGGGATCCAGCCCTGCTTTGGGCTCCCTGCTCAGCAGGAAGCCTGCCTCTCCTTCTCCCACTCCCCCTGCTTGTGTTCCCTCTCTCGCTCTCTTTCGCTGTCAAATAAATAAATAAAATCTTAAAAAAATTTAAAAAAAGTTCATGGACAGCAATGCAGGTGAGTTGGTTAGCAAGTATTTGTTGGGAAACCTGGCACAGTTCCAGATCACGGAAGGACAGGTGATGACATCACATCTCTTATCAAATATGTCCTAATAGTAGCTACGCGCCATTCAGTTTTCTAAGTACTTTCTAAGTAAGAATTCACTTAATCCTTTCACCCATGCTAAAGATTAAGCCATTTGTTCAAGGTTTTAAAGCCAGCTAGCACATGATGGAGACAGCTTCAAACCCATGCGAGGAACTTTGAGAGCCAGCTCTCGAACTGCTGTTATGGATAAGTCTGTTTGTTTGCTGTCCTCAAGGAGCTTACAATTTATATAAGGAGGTAGATACATTAAAAATCAAGTAATTCTGGGGTGCCTGGGTGGCTCAGTGGGTTAAAGCCTCTGCCTTCAGCTCAGGTCATGATCTCAGGGTCCTGGGATCCAACCCCGCATCGGGCTCTCTGCTCAGCAGGGAGCCTGCTTCCCCCTCTCTCTCTGCCTGCCTCTCTGCCTACTTGTGATCTCTCTGTCTCTGTCAAATAAATAAAATTAAAAAAAAAAGTAATTCCATTAATTACAGTAATAGCTGCCATTTATTGAATGCTTATAAGAAGCAATAAAGAGCATAGACACTGAGACGAATTGCTTGGGTGTAATTCCTGTCTCTGCTGCTTATCACCTATGTGATTTTGGACCACTTACTCCCTCTGTTCCTGTTTACTTATCGATAAAGTTTTGCGAGGATTAAATGAGTTAATATATGTAAAGTACTTAAAATAGTGCTGGGCACATAGTGCTGGGTAAATGTAAGTCATTCCTAATAGGACTACTATTATGACCTGTTTTAATCCTCCTGCCATTCCCAGAGAGGGATTTTCAGATAAGTGAACTGAGAATTTGGGCAGTCAGATACTTTGCTGAGGTCACCCAGTGGTGGGCAGGAAGTGCAAGTACAGTACTCCATTCCTGTTTGTTCCCGAGGCTTGTATTCTTAACAGTGGGTGGTACTGCCTCTACAGTATGATGTGAGCTAGGACACGTGCTGTCATGCAGACTTTAAGTGTACTTCAGCTGAGAGCTGACTTCTCCGTGACCAGGAAGGGTTCTAAAGCTTAGGAGTGCTGGGGGCTGGGAGAAATGGTATGATTGGGAAGGAGCTTCCCCAAAGAGAAAGCCATGGTTTTCGGTAGGTGCCAACAGCATCAGGGACCAGTGTCCTATTTCCATGGAACTCCCCAGGAGAGGTGACAGGATGATCTTAAGAACTGTGCACAGCTTTGCAATCTGAGGTAAAAGACATCCTGTGTCCTGTGCTTGGGCTACAAGTGGACCCACTGAATTGGATGTAGAGTGTCAGGGTAGGGTTTGTGTTGGACTGAGCATATTAGCGAGAGGAAGATTTACGTAACAAAAAGAGCCTGGTCCTCTGGAGTGGGGGGCTCAAAGTTTGGTTCAGTTTGACATTTCTTATACCCAGAATTAAGGAGTAAAATTTTAAGTCCAAATTTTTAAGAAATTTAAATTGGTGTTCAGAGAAGGGAAAGATAGGAGTAGGTTGGACTAGGTGAGGAAGATTCCCAGAGAAGATTGCATTTGAACTTGGCCTTGGCAGATAGAGAAAAGTATAGACAAGGAGGGTTTTCTGTGGGAAGTGCTCAGGACAGTAAAGAGGTTGTAGGAACTGCAGCAAATCAAGTTGCAAAAGCAGTTTCTGGAGCCAAAGGCAGACGCGTAATGACTGAGCCACACCAGCGCCCTATAGGCAGTAGGCTCAGGGTTGGGGATGGGGTGGTTGGGCTCTTTTAAGAAAAACTATGTGGGGAATCTGAACTTGGTTTTGAGGCTAACAGGGAGTCATTTAGGTATTAGAACTGAAGAATGATATGATGAAATAGATTTTTAGGGAATTAAACCTGGAAAAACAATGTGGCCATATTTTATAGAAGAGAAACTGTTGAGTAGGCTCCCGTATCAGTGCCTGAGTGAGGGATAAGGGATGGGATTAGGGCAGCAGCAGGCATTTGAAGGAGAGAAAAAAAGCCTGAGTGATATTGTCAAGGCAGAAATGGCGGTTAGGAGGTGTACTGATGCTGCTTACAGGAGAAAAGAGAAGAGCGTTTTCAGAAGCAAATGTCACTCCCAAGATATCTATCCTTGGAGCCTGTGTAATAAGAGTGATTAGAAATGAGGCAGTTTGGCTGTGGAAATTGTTTGGGGGGAAGTCAGGGAGAGATGTTCAATTTTTGATATTTTGCATTTTATCTGACAGGGGCACTCTCCTTCATGTATTTTTTTGTGCAAAGGTTTGAGGTCTTCACAATGATAAATTTTGGGGATAGAACATGCTATTTAGTCATCTTTTTATGTCATAGTTTGTTCTGCCCTTCTTTCAGCTAGATGTTGGTTTGGCATTTACCACAAAGTCACTATGGGAGAAGATAAATGAAGAGCTAAGTTCTCTTTTGTTGGGGGTGTGGCAGATGTGTTAGGTGAATACTGAGTGTAACTGATAAATGCATTTTCAGCTGAATAAAGACTCAGGCTAAATATGCACTTTCCTATTATAGCTATAAACTCTCATTAAAAGAAAATTTATTAAATGCTGACATTTGGGGCGCCTGGGTGGCTCAGTCGTTGGGCGTCTGCCTTCGGCTGGGGTCGTGATCCCAGCGTCCTGGGATCGAGCCCCGCATCCGGCTCTCTGCTCGGCCAGAAGCCTGCTTCTCCCACTTCCATTCCCTCTGCTTGTGTTCCCTCTCTTGCTGTGTTTCTCGCTGTCAAATAAATAAAATCTTTAAAATAAATAAATGCTGACATTTTAATTGAGAAAAGTGAAATTATACTCCATAATACTAAGAACGTTGTAATCTCTGTTTCTCCAGGCACTTAAACAGTGACTGGTTTCTTAGAACTATAATGTTTCAGGAGCATTTAACAACTGTGATAAAGCAATAACAACTGTGAATAGAAGACATAACTGTTTTCAACTGTTCTTAAGCTTAGTAATAACAGTGTACACTTGACCTTAGCCAAAAGGCCGAGAAGCGATAGTAATAACAGTGTAGGAGGAAGGGGGCAAAAATAATGCTAAAATTTACGTGACTTCCTTAATATGGCTGGATAATATGAATATAATGTAACTTATTAGAAAAACAGCAATTATATCAATAATACATATTCTGCCAGAATATTTGTACAATGGGAGTTGTCATATAATTATAGAAAAATGGATCTAACAAAATTTTGGTAAGAGTGTTTTTTTTTTTTTTTTAAAGATTTTATTTATTTATTTGACAGAGATCACAAGTAGGCAGAGAGGTAGGGAGAGAGAGAAAGGGAGAAGCAGACTCCCTGCTGAGCTGAGAGCCCGATGTGGGGCTGGATCCCAGGACTCTGAGATCATGACTCGAGCGGAAGGCACAGGCTTTAACCCACTGAGCCATCCAGGTGCCCCAAGAGTATGTTTTCAGAAAAAATTAAGGAGATTATCCCTTTTGTCTATGGAAAATGATATGTTAAAAGAAAAGGCAGATTACAAAAATCATGGGTGATAATATCCCATTTCTGTAAAAATTACCTTTAACTGTAGAGGAAAAAGGACTTAAAAGTATATGTGTATTGAAATTTAATGGTTGTAGGTGGTGAGTTTGAGTGACTTCTTTCTTTAGGATTCTTGTATTTTTTGCATATTTAATATAAAAAGAGAATATTAACTTTCATAACCAGAAAATAATTATTTAGAAAAAGAGGCTAGCATTTCTGGCTAGGAAGTAGGGAAAGGGAACCATTCTACTTTTAGCGGCTTTATAATTTTTAATTATGTTTCTCAGTTTTTAAAAAGATTTTATTT
>JAQQSY010003282.1:0-13081 GCA_028646535.1 Procyon lotor
AGCAGGGAGCCCGATGCGGGGCTCGATCCCAGGACTCTGGGATCATGACCTGAGCTGAAGGCAGATGCTTAATGACTGAGCCACCCAGGTGCCCCCCTGTTGTGAAGTTTTTAATCTCATGAATGACCCTATCAGAAGGATCAGGATAATGGCAGAGTGGAGGGGAAGGAGAGAGACCCCAAGTCCCATTGACTTACTTCTGATGCAGATGGTGTTCGAGTTCGATGTGTGTGGTGACCTTGTCCATAAGAGGGGGTCATTACGTCTGTCCCACCTGCCACACGGTGATGATGACAGAATTGGGAGGAGATGAGGCTCTTGTTTATGAAACTGAAAATGTATAAATAACCTGTGTCTTGTTTTTTCCAAAAGATTTTGTTTATTTATTTGACAGGAGAGATAGCAAGAGCAGGAACACAAGCATGGGGAGAGGGACAGGTAGAAGCAGGCTTCCCATTGATCAGGGAGCCCTATGTGGGGCTCAATCTCAGGACCCTGGGGTCATGACCTGAGCTGAAGGCAGACGATTAACGAATGAGCTGCCCAGGCTCCCCGATAACTTGTATCTTAATAGTCGGGAGGCCGCTAAGCAAATTATAATACCTTGTCTTACTGGGAACAACATGTAGCCTTATCCAATATGAAAAAATGCCTTAAAATAATGTTAAAAAACCAAAAGCAGGTGCGAAGTTGAATGTGCAGTGTGATCACAGGTCTGAAAATCACACAAACCAAAGCTCTTCCAAGGATGAAATCTAGAAGCACAGGGAACTGTGGTTTTTCTCAACATGGTGGGACATGCCTGTGGTGGGGGCTGAGGGATGTGTGGGACTCTTGTCCTTCAACTTTTCCTTCATTTCTAAAGTTTCTGTAATGATCGCATCAAGTGAGGCTTTAAAAAATGAAAGAGTAAATGTATTCCTGTCATACTGGGGGGAATCAATTTTATTTTTAAATATGTTCACAAAGGATTTGAAAGCAATGAACTTTTTTTTTTTTTTTTTAAAGAAAATCACTATGAAAGAGCTTTGCTGGTTAGTTAAAAACCTTCTGTGGAAGCAGTAAACACAGCCTTCTATTTGCTGGCATCGCTTCAAGGAATGGCGATCTGATTGTGTTTAACCAGCACATTGAAAAAGCCCCAAGAGAAACCGTGTCAGGAAGAATGTCCCAGGCTCCACGCTTCAGAACTGGGGGTCTGGGGTGGGTGCTCCCACAGAAAGTGCTGCTAGATTCATCTCTGTTGACCTGGGAATCAAGGTCTCGGCAATTTAGAGCTCTGCACAGTAACGTTTGCCAAAGCAGCACCAAAGGGAGACTGAGCCTCGCACTTGGCGGACAGGGGCAGCTGGCATGTGGGCTCCTGTCTATTGGGGTCCCTCTGGGAGGACAGAGCCCACTCTGGACCTGGCAATGGAGGAAGACCCGCTCCTTCCCACACGGAACAGAGAGCTTTGTCTCTGAAGTCAGAGAGGCTGAGTCATACTTGTCGATAGGGTAGCTGTCCGTGTGTCCTTGGCCTAGCCAGCATTTAACCTCCCTGGGCATGGTTTGCTCACCTGTAAAATAGGGTAAGAACCTTTATCCTCTACCTCCAAGGTACTGTGAGGAACAAGGTGGGATGAGGGTCTGAAAGATTCTGCAGACCGTAAGGGCATCCACAGACATGTGGGATTGTGACAGTGCACGATCTGCAAGGCATTTCTGAGTTTTGACTAGCATCACTGGGCTAAACAAGTAATGATAACAAGAACAATATCAGTAATAGCTAATGTTTTGGGGACACGATGTACCAGGTACTGTTCTAGGGACTTTACATGTATGACATCATTTTAAAGATGTATTTATTTATTTTAGAGACATAGAGAGGGAGCACAGGGAGCGGCAGAGGGAGAAGGAGGGAAAGAGAAACTTTAGCAGACTTCTCGCTGAGCCCGGAGCCCAACGCAGGGCTCGATATCACGACCCTGAGGTCATGATCTGAGCCGAAATCAAGAGTCGGATGCTCAACTGACTGAGCCTCCCAGGTGCCCCTGTATCACCTTATTTTAATACTTAAAACAATTTCATGGTAATGTAGGTACCATGAGGTAGGTACTGGAATAGTCCCCATTTTACAAATGAGAGAGAGGCACAGAAAGGTTAAGAAACTGGTCCCGGGTCACACAGCTAGCAAATGGAGGAGCGGGATTTGAATTCAGGCAGTTTGATTCTGAGGCCTGATAGAAAGCTGCCAATATTTTTCTCTGACATACAAGGAAGAAGGGTTTAGGATACTATGAACTGGTTGTCTTAGTTTCTTATATTCAAGAGCTGCTGTTGATCAGGTTTGCTTTTCTTTAAGTGTTGCAATTAAGAAAACCCACTGGTGGGGAGTGAACAGGACAAAGTGGATGGCTTCATGACAGCGGGTGGCAGTGGGTCCCAGGATGCCTATGGGAAGGCCTCCTTCTCAGTGTCTCCAGCAGGCAAAGGAAGGAAGCGCTGAGTGGGAAAGGACTAGGACAACGGTCGCCTTCCAGTGGTTTGTGGAAACAAGGAAGCCATCCAGGGCAGCCCCGGGAGGCCCTTTGATCTTGAGCAGAGAATATTTCTTGTGTTTTTTTTTAAAGATTTTATTTATTTATTTGACAGAGAGAGAGATCACAGGTAGGCAGAGAGGCAGGCAGAGAAGAGAGAGGGAAGCAGGCTCCTTGCTGAGCAGAGAGCCTGATGTGGGGCTCCATCCCATGACCCTGAGATCATGACCTGAGCCAAAGGCAGAGGTTTTAACCCACTGAGCTACTCAGGTGCCCCGAGCAGAGAATATTTCTTAAGTAGGAGACTTTGATGACTTTGGAAAGGAGGGTCTCTGCTGGGGTCTGGGACAAAAACAGCCATGAACAGGGGACTGGCACAGTTGAAGGGACTGAAGAGAGTTCAGAGCAGAGAAAAAGCAGCAGGGGAGCCTAATGTATGTGTGAGCTCTTTCGAGGCTCAGGTTTGTAGGCAAGACAGCGGGAATACACATGGCCCTGGAGACCAGGTCTGGCGTTCTGTGCAAGTATCAGAAACAATGCGCTAGCAACATGAAGGGCTTCGGGAGGACAGAGGCCTGAATAATTCACTATTATGCATCTGGGTACCCGCGGGGGCTCAGGTCCTGGGGAGACTTGGGAGGAGGCACTTCTCACTGGTTCTGACATCCTGCTTCGCAACCTGGCCAAGCACTTCCTAAAGCCTTTTACGTTTCACTAGTTAATGAACTTCAGTTTGAGGATAAGTTTAGCCCTGATGGAACTCCATGCAAACTTGATAAGCAAGTTATTTCCAACATAAATCCATCTCTGCTTCCTGTCTTTCTTTATCCAGAGCCTCCTTAACTCTCTTACCTTTTAAGCTACTTCCTTTTAAAATTCTTTAGATTACCAGTGCCTTGGTGAGACACACTGTCCAAACACAGGTAATTGTTGGCTTGTCCCCAGAATGAGTGATACTTGTTTTTTGTTTTTGTTTTTGTGATTTTGTGGGGTTTCTTTAGAATGGGTGATATTTTTAATGCTCAGAAAGGATCCGGTTGGGGCTTATGCAGGAAAACACCATTGTTTGTCATCTCCCCCTCTACTATGTGGGATATATCTTTGCTTTCTGTGCGTTTTTTAAAAGATGGTTACCATATTTTTCTGCGAAGAAAAGTTCATGTCATTGTAAGTAGAAGAAAGACGTTTTGAACAGGAGAAGGGGGTGGATTGGAGAGTCAGCTTTCATTGAGAAAAAAAGAATTCAGTAATTTCATTAGAATGGCGTGGCTTCTTTTTCTCTTTGAAAAATATGACTTAAACGGAAGAATACAACCTGTTTCATAGCAACATTCCAACGTGTCTGTGGCTGTTTCTATTGCTGTATAACACATCACCACAAACTTCTGGCTCAAAATAATGTGCATTTATGATTTCCCAGTTTCCGTGGGCGCAGTTTCTTTGGCTTCTCTGCAAGAGGTCTTACAAGGCTGCAGTTGTTTTGTCATCTAGGTTGTGTTCTTATCTGGAGGCTTGGCTGGGGAAGGATCTTCTTCCAGGTTCACTCATGTTGTTGGCAGAATTCATTTCCTTGTGGCTTCCATATTGAAGGCACTAGCTTCTTGCTGGCTGCCAATAGGAGGCCACCCTCAGCTCTGAGAGGCTGCTCATGATTCCTGGAGCCTGCCTGCAGTTCTAGAGGTTACCCATAACCCTTTGCCACACGGGCTTTCCCAATAGGGCCTCTTAATTCATTAAGCCAACAAGGACAGCAAGTCTACTAGCAAGACTGAGTCTTCGATAATGTAAACACAAGTGTGATATCCCATCACTTTGCCATATTCTATTGGTTACAAGCAAGTCACAGGTCCTGCTCATACTCAAGAAGAGGAGTCACACAAAGGCATGACCACCAAGAGACAGGGATCAGGGGAATACTGTAGCATGTGTCCGATGTACTCCTATGTCTATCCTATATCACACTTCTACTTCACTGCCTTTTTTGAGTGTTTTAAGCCTTCTATAATTTGGCTTTGCCCTACTTCTCCTAATTTACTTTTCCCTTCTTAATAAATCATCTCTCCTTTTCCCCTCAATTTTTTTTCTTTTCTACCCCTTCCATGATACGTTAATTAATACAAATATATTTTATTTATTAGCATAGACATAATTTTAAAATCTTATGTATAAAGCCAAAGTAATTTTCATTGAAATGAAGAGTTCTTAGCTATGTTTTGGCTTCTAATCCTTTTGAGAATCTCATTAAAGCTATAGAAGTTAATTTCCCGGAAGTGAGGGACACAATCCTGTATCATTTCCGTTATTATTGCTGCATAGCAAACCGCCCCTAGCTTAGAGTGGTAAAATAGCTACCATCTTATAATGCTCATGGTTTCAGGAATCCAGAAGGAGCACAGTGAGGATGGCTTATCTCTGCTTCATGATACCGGGGGCCTCAGTAGGGAAGACTGAAACAACCAGGGTGACTTGAATGGTTAGGGACTAGAATTACCTGGAGCCTTCTTGATTCACATGGCTGGTGCCTAGGGATGACTAGGAATCCCAGCTCAGCCGGGACTGTTGGCTGGATTACTCATACATGGCTTCTCCATCTGGCTTGGGTTGCTCACAGAGCCATGGTTGGTTCCAGGAGGGAGTGTGAGGGAGTATATGGAGAACAAGCCTTCCAAGAGGCCAAGTGGAAACTGCCTGGCATTTTGTGTTGGTGGCCTTGGAAGTCACATGGCATTGCTTCCGCCATACTGTAATTGGTTGAATGGTCTCAAGCCCACTCAGCTCCAGGATGAGGAGACATAGACCTCACCTCTTCATAGGAGGCACATAGGAGAAACTGCAGCCGTTAAAACATACACACACACACACACACACACGAACATATACAAACACAAACATCATCTTTTTAAACATATTAAAAAGACTAGATTATTTGAAAATTGAAAGAAATCATTGAGAATGATCTATTTCAGTCCTCTACCATGGCTCAACTCCTTTTCGCAACTTTCCAGCCATCCCATGCCTGGACCACTGTGGGGGCAAAGGGGTTCCTTCTGTTCTCTCCTGTCATCCACACCCACCCCTTTCCAGTCTGTTCTGCTCTTCACTCCATAGCCAGAATTGTTCTAAAACACGGATTTGCTCCTGTATATCACCCATCTTCACCTGCCCACCCCCCACTTCAAACCAGATTTCCTAACCTCAGCTCCCCAAGGAAGTTCTAAGGTTTTTAGGTAATAACGGAGAAAGCTGTAGAAGTAGCTTTTCTTTTTCATTCCTAATTTAAAATATGACATAAGGGCATTGGCCACCTCCGGGGTCGTGAACACCATCAACACTGCAGAACCATGGAAAAAAGGACCAGAGAATCATCCAGCAGGATTGTTTCTCTATCTGAGCCGAGCATGAAATTTCCAGCTTTCTGCAGAGTTATGTCCTTGCCTCCTTTCCTGTGGAGCTCACCATTTTGAGCCCCTCTATCCTTGCCTTTCTGCCTGCAGCTTTCCACAGGAAATGCTGGTGCTGACCGTCGGAATTCTCTGTAGGTGCTTGTAGTGACCCTGAGTCTTGTGAGGTGTCTCTAGTCCTTGGTTATGTGAATAGCTTATCTTTCAGAGAGAAAGACTTAGGGTCCTAAAAACACATTTGCATCCAGATGCACAGTCCTCTCTCTTTGCATTTTGGGTTCTTGCATGAGGTTCATTTTGGTGTCATTGGCCACGGCAGGTGGTCACGTTGATCTTCGATTTTCTAGGTTGTGAGTTTCATAGTCCAACCCTTGTAGGTGGTATAGAAAAAAAGATTTAAGATACACAGATGTCTTCTGCATCTTTGCTCAAATATCACTCCATCAGAGACTGTTGCTCACCATCCCTGCCTGGTAGGGCAGTGGCTGCATTTGTATCTGTATAATTATGTCATTGTCTGAATACATTTAATGAGTCTTCTGTGCTGGGATGCCGCTCTGTGAGATGGGGGGGTGCCTGAGGTGCCCACCCCTTCTCTCCAGGACCTCCCAAAGCAGACACTTGGTGATCTGCTGATGCCTGACCATGTGGTATTTTGTTTCTCAGGAATAGACAATCTGCAGATAACAGTCAGCCCGACCCCAGAGTCATTTCCTCATGGGAAAGCGTTACCGATTTCACCAACATGGCCTTTCTCAGAAGTCCAGTCTTCCTCGGCAGCGGCCAGAATCCAGAATGTGCTGGGACCGTCCCCCGACAACACGAGCACACTGCAGTTCCCTCGAACACCTCCGCCCAAGACACACCGCAGAGCTAGGGCTCACGGGGACTTCTCCTCCGCCCCTTACCAAGGAAGTGGCCATAGCGCCTTCCTCGAGCCTTCCAAGGATTCCACGGAGTCTGTGGTCCAGCTGAGACCTCAAGGGGGAAAAGACGCAGCCTCCGTGTCAGGTTTGCCTCACACCAGCATGCTCCCCTCATTGTCCACAATCCCATCTTGGCCAGTATGGGTAGGGACTCCTTCCATTTCAACACACCATTCCCCAAGATCAGACATGCTCCCGTTTCTCCCTCCACCTTCATCCTCTTCATTGGCTCCTGACTCACCTCATTCTGTCATCTTTTCTAAACCAGCTGAACGACCCATCCAAGTGCCTTTCTTCCCCCAAACAGCTCTGCCTGGCTCCTCTTCAAGTGAGAGCATAGCTAATCCCCCAAACCCATTTGCTGGTGAAACGAACCACAGTCCATCCAAAAATGCCCACGATTTGATAGGCACCCCTCATCTAGGTTTTTCTGGATCCTCGACAGGGCAGCAGTCCGATTTGCCCCCCGTGGCAGGTCCTCACTCCACAGGCTCCCCCACGCCTGAGTTTTTGAGCTCCGTGGCAGAACTGGCCCACCTTCCCCCCCATCCCCTAGCTCCTGGAAGTCTTCCTCAGCTTCGAGATGGACCGACCTCATGGTCAGCAGCGGAAGGGGCTTCAAGTCCTACATCCACCCAGCCTGTGGAAGCTGGGGTCGCCGAAGGCGTGCGTAGTGGGGTGTCTTTGCCGACTTCTAAGAGGGCAGCAGTCGTAGCAATGACCCAGGAGGCTGTGTCTTCACCTTCCCAGACTGCAAGATCCGGGGCAGTGGAAATGACCCGCAGAAAGCTAACCTCTGCTACTGCAAAGGACCACACTCACCCACTGGGTTTGCCAGCAGCTCTAGAGAATTCCAAAGGGCCCATCCTTTCGGCAGAACACACGGCTTCCTCAGTGGTGCCTTTTCCTCTGCTTCTTTCCACTGTCAGCAGAGGGCAAGCCATCCTTTCCAGGGCGAGGAACCACACAGCAGCTGACGTTCCCCCTGCACCCACTTTCCCCCAGCTGGCTCCGAATCGGGCTTCCCCATCTACGGCGCCCCAAATGCCAGCTCCTCAAGGAGAAGGCACCGATGGGTCCCCTCCTACCGCGGTGACAGACTTCCCCCACTCAAGCAAATCTCCCGATCTTCTTACTTCGACTTGGTCCTCTCCCCTGCGGGAAGAAGAGAGCGTGACAGCTGTTTTAAAGAAAAACGAAAAGGCACACTTGCCAGCTGCTCTCAAGACCCTTCCAAGTAGAGGCCTTCCGAGTCTTCACACTGTAGATGGGCTCCCCTCCGATTCCAGCACGGATCCTAGTTTGTCTTTTCTCATTACACCGCGGAGAACAAACCTTTTCAGAGTTTCAGAGTCAGCGCTCCCTTCCATGCCGTCTGGACGAGGCCCCCAGACTACTTCCCCATCCCCCAGCATCAACCCGGAGGCGGCTCATGCAGCTGCGGAAGGCTGCTCTGAGTCGCCACTCCCCACTTCCCAACAGGTAACATTTCCCTGCTCCACCGAGATCTATGATTCCTCAACAATGGGACGTGGGAAAAAGCCAGCAACCACAGATGTTTTCTGGAGTTCTCTGCCCACAGAAGCTGGATCCCCCTCCGTACGGCCAATGAGATCTGGCTGGCAGCAGCAGACAAATTATGATTTAAATGGGCACACAATTCACTCCACCCGTGGGGAAACTCATTCAGCTTTAGCTCGTCCTCCCAGTGACTCAACTTCAGCTGCCAGAACAATAAAATCTTCAGATTTCAGAGCTGCCGCTGGGCCGTTCGTGACAGCAGAGGGTTTCAACATTCAGCATCCAGCCTCTCATAGGAGCACCGACCTTCCCATTCAACAGACAGCGGTTACCGTGGTTGGAAACCCTGCGGATGTCATGTCCATAACCAGTAACTATTCCAGAGACTTCCAAACAGCTGGGGTTGAGGAGGATCCACCCACAAACCAACGCGCTGCATCTCATCCACATCTCCAGCTGCGTGGGCACCCAACACGTGCTCTTTGGCCAGCCTCTCCAAGGCTGACTTCCGCAGCCCGCCTCTATGACGCGCTTTCAGATGGAGTGGATACGAGTCTCTCCATTTCCAGTGACATCTCTCCATCTCCTGTGAGGAGCGCTTCTCCACCGTTCCAGAGTCTCTCGAGAGACCGCACGATGGCTGAATCTCCTCCTCTGTCAACCAGGGCCAGACTCAGGACCCCGTCCAGAGTGCTGCTGGCTTCTCAGGGGCTGGACAAACGGACAGGTGCAGCCACTCTTGCAGGTAGTTGGTTTCCCGGTCCCCCCCAAATAGTTAGGGCTGCTCCTGTGGACAGAGGACCTTCAAGTTCAACACAGACACCCAGCTTTGCTTAGAAGGAGCAGAAACACAATTTGAGAGTGATCGACAACTTAGCAGCCCCCCCCCAAAAATCCTGTCCTGGATCCTCCGCTGACTTGAGTTTTTGGAAAGTACAGTCAGTCTCCAACTTGTAAGGGTTTGACCTAAAATTTTTCCTCTTACAATGGCGCAAAAGTCATAGGCATTCAGGAGAAATCACACTTCAAATTTTGAATTCGGACCTTTTCCCGGGTAGTGATAAGTGGGTATGGTCCTCTCTGGTGGTGCCGGGCAGGGCAGGGAGGCACAGCTCTCAGCGGGCCACGCGGCCACGATGGTCCGCGATAATATGATTACAACCATCTTGTACCCGCACCACTCTTCCTTCATTTTCAGTTCAGTATTCAATAAATTACATGAGATATTCAGCACTTCATTATAAGATAGGCTTGTGTCAGATGATTTTGAGCAAGTGTAGGCTAAGGTAAGTATTAGGAGCACACACACGCACATAAGGTGAGCCAGGCTAAGCCATGATGATTGGTAGCTTAAGTGTATTACATGCATTTATGATTTATGGTATTTTCAACTTATGATGGGTTTATTAGGACAGAACCCCATCGTAAGGTGAGGAAGATCTCTATTCAGAATTTAAGCGTCCTTATTGCCAACCCCAGGTTTCTGTAGGGGACATTCTCACTGTGGGTAATTGACTAAATGAACCTAGAGCCATTTTGCCCAAATTCCAGAGCTCGGAGACTTCTCTCGCCAGCAAACCTGCAAGTTCCATCCATCTGTCACCATAACAAGTGACACGCGCCCTGCGGACCAATGACAGACTTTCATTTTTTTTCTCTTTGCAGCGGACTCCTCAATGTCGTCCGGGGCGGAACCTACAGCAGCCGCCGCCGCCGCTGCAGCCCCATCGTTCCTGGGGAAATCAAGTCCACGGGCGCTGTCTGCAGCCCTGGTCGCCAAGGGCCCCGGGAGCAGCCCTTCAGCCGTGGCCTCAGGGTTAGTCAAGAGCAGCTGGACCTCTGCTGTAGCTAAAAACGCCACCACCAACACAGCGCCTGGCCCAAAGACGACAGCGGGGGCGGTGCATCCGGCCTTCTCCTTCACGCCAAGCTACATGTTTTCCAGAACAGCACTCACCGTGAGTGCTCACACAGCCATGCAAGGGAGCACGGGCACCGCCTCGGGCTTGCTGTCCGCGACACACCTGCCCAGGAAACCACAAGCCATGCACACAGGCCTCCCAAACCCCACCAACGCAGACGTACCCCGGGTGGCCACCGCCCGCCCGCTGACCATCACAGCAGCCTTGACGTCTGTCACCGCACCAGTGAGGGCCACCCGCCCGCCCCCCGTGCCGGCGGGAAACACAGATGCCGCTCTCCCGGCCGCGTCGACTGCCGTGGTCACCGCTGGCAAAATGGCGTCCAACCTGGAGTGTCACATGTCCAGTAAGCTCCTGGTGAAGACAGGTGAGAGTCCACTGTCCTGATTTTACTTGAAAGCAGCAAGCACGTCCTGGTCTCAGAGATGTAGCTGAATTATTTGAGTTCTTTGAGATGAGTGGTCCTCAGCCAGGGACAGTTTGGCTTCTTCTCCCCCAAAAGGCATTTGGCCATGTCTGGAGATGTTTTAGGGTGTCTGTGACATGGAGGGGAGGAAGGGTGCTCCTGGCATGTAGGTCCCCACGGACCTATGAAAAGGGTAATCCAGCCCCAGGTGTCACAGTGCTGAGGCTGAGAACCTCTGGTCCTTATCATAAGTATCAGAGGCCCCTGGGGGTCTCACATAAATGAATGAACTGGTTAGTAAAATAGCAAACCTTGGAAGCACTACAGAATTCAGAAAGGCTTTTGTGAGGTGTTTTCTCAGGCGGCAGATAGTAAAAGTACAGCTGCACGATGAGGGTGCCCAGGATTTCTTTTGATGTTGAAAAGGAGGCCTCAAGAAAGCTGGGTGGTGGTATGTGCTATCTCGAGCCCCCACCTCGCAGCCGCAGCCAAGCGGGGCAGGAATGCCCAGGGTGCTTTCCGCAGTGCTAGTGTTTGCTCTGAAGAGCATCAGACACATTATTTGAAAGAGCATGCCAGTGCTGAATGCTCGAGTCCCGCCTTCCTCTTCACCCCACAAAGGATTAAGTGAAATTATATCTTGAGACGTACCCTATTCTAAAATGGGAAATTGTGAAACTGGGCTTAGAGCAGAAAGTACAGTATCGCTTTCTGTTTCTCAAGAAATTATACCATCTGGTTTTCCACTCCTCCTCCTCTGAGAGGCAGGCCACCCCAGCCACCTAGATGCAGAAGTCTGGAACATTCTCCCCCAGTTCTGTGTCACGCCCCTGTCACCCCAGCTACACCTGGCCAACCACAGGGGCCCTTCGGTTCTAACTCCTTGACTACCCCTTCTCCCCACCCCCACTGCCCCTTTCCTGGTTCACCCTATCGTCATTTTCTGCAACAACAACCAAATTTATCTCTCTGCCTTAAGACTAGCCCCCCTCCAATCTGTTCTGCAGTCTGCAGGCAACAGAACTCTCTAAAATGAATGCCTTTGCTTAAAACCGCTCGCTTCCTGGAGCCCACAGGACCAAACCTGAACGTGTATACTGAGAGGCTTTGCTTCTCACCACTCTGCCTTTGCCCTTGGTCTTCTCTCTGCTGGAAACGGGTGGGGGCAGTCCCCCTCCCCTTGGCTCATTCCTCATTATCCTTCAAGACTCAGTGGAGGCTGCAGGAAACCTTCCCTGAACCTCACCCCCTTGCCCAAGTCTGGGCTGGATGTTCCTCCTGAGGCCTCCAACAGCATCAGGGGCTTCCCTTCAAATAGCACCTGTCACATTCAGTCGCAGGTGCCATTGTCCACCCCGGGTCTCTGTCCCACTCTCTGTCCCACTTATGGGGTGTGGGGCTGCACCTGCCTGATTCAGGGCTGTCTTAGGCTGCAGGACCTCACTCGGGGCCGGCATGTCAGCGGGCTGTCAGGGAACACTGTTGCAGGAATTTTCTTGCATGCATTTTCTTGCAGATCCATCAGGGCCAGGCACCGCTGAAACCAGTTTTCAAAGTCAAAGGCAGCGTTGGCCAGAAATGAAGTACAGCCAGCACATTAACTCTCTCTCCTCTAGGGTCACACAAATACGAAGGCCTCCCTTCTTGGGACTTGATTGGAACCGAGAGAGCCCCTAGCCCAGCCCACCGCTCTTGTTGGTTGGACCTGCGCTCAGCTTTATTCAGAACTTGCAGTAGGTGGAGGGTGGAGAGGAGAAGGGAGCTCCGTAATGCGGGGGTCTGCTGCCTTACCCTGACTACCGTGCTTCTGTTTGGTCCTACAGTTCTCTTTCTGACCCAGAGGAGAGCGCAGATCAGTGAAACCTTGAAGTTTGGTTTAGCCAAAGGGCTCACGCAGGCATTACGGAAGGCTTTCCACCAGAATGACGTCTCGGCTCACGTAAGCCCCTCGCTTTTGTAATTAGACTAACCCTCTACATCCTCCTCTTGGACCCAGAGTACATTTAGATTGTTTTCCTCCTCTCTGGGTACCATAACCATGCTTGTCAGAAGTAACATCTTTCTTTATTTTGGTCAATAGCTAATATGTGGCGACTGGAGAGAAAAAGGTCAAATTTTGAAGTGGAAAATGGAGGTTAACTGCCTTATGTCTATTTTTTTTTCAAGCCCAGATATACTGTTTTAAATCGTCCCATTGTCCCATTGTTTAGGGAAAATATTTAATGTGTTAGTCTGATTCTCAAGAAACTGTCCATTGCTTTTCCCTTTATCTTCCTCAGCATTGTAAATAGTGATTTATTTCTGGACATTTAAAAATTATTGTAAATTGAGTCCAACTTTGCTTCAATAGCCAGCAGCAGACAGGGAAATAAAACATTTTTTCCCC
>JAQQSY010003283.1:0-13081 GCA_028646535.1 Procyon lotor
GTCGAGCAGCTGCACGTGTATGCCTGCAAAGTCCCGAGCGAGTGGCGCTGTCGCACGAGGAGTGGCAGCTTCTGGTTAGTGAACTGTCAGAATGGGCCAGACCTGTCTTTAGCTCTTAACAGGCTTCCCTCACTCAGTCCTCACGGCAACCCTATAAACCTGGTACAGTTATTGTCCCCAGTTTAGACCTAGCTTGGGCAAGTAACTTATCTAAAGTCACTTAGCTAATAAGTAATGACGGCTGGATCCAGATTTGTCTGACCCCCGAGCCCACACTGGTATCCACGACAAACTCTGGGCTCCCTAAACAAGAACCATTGTCTCCCCAGGGCCGAGCCCAAGTGCTCATTGAATGAATGAGTGAATGAATGAATGATGGAAGGGCAGTGAAGTCAACGATAGTAAGGCTGGTAAGAAAATCTGTATTCTGTCCCAAGAACCAGCTCTCCATAATAACTTTCCAAGGCAGGCTCTAAAAACAGAGAGGGTGTTTTTTTCAGCAGTGCCTGTGCAGCACTGTAGTTTCTAATTGTTCTTGTTGGAGTCACAAGGGGCCTTGGCCGACACACAGCCCCCTTGTGACCAAGCTCAGCATCCGGAAGTTTCCCAGAGGAACCAACCTTGAGACTCTTGGGACCACTGTGGTCCTCTTCTCAGCCCACTCTCGCTGGGACCCGCACCCCTGAGGTGTCCTCAGATATCTCAAAGGAAACACGTTTTGGAAGAAAGGACATAACAGAGCCCAGGGCCCCATTCTGCACTGGGCATGGTCCCAAGGACATGCTACACAAGTTAGAAATGTGATTTCCAGGGTACTTGGGTGGCTCAGTTGTTAAGCGTCTGCTTTCAGCTCAGGTCGTGATCTCAGAGTCCTGGGATCGAGTCGACATCGGGTACCCTACTCAGTGGGGAGTCTGCTTCTCCCTCTACTCCTCCCCCCTGCTTGTGCTCTTGCTCTCTCTCATGCTTTCTCTCTCTCAAATAAATAATATTAAAAAAAAATAAAGAAATGTGAGTTCCAGTCGACTCCACAGGATGCTTGTTTCAAGAGAGTTATTCTTATCTGTTTGCAGCATCTCTCTTTGTAGAAGGCTCTGCTTTTCTAGAATTTTTGTATTTTCCCTAGCATTTTGTGTTCTGGTAATTGACTTACAAGAATAGTTCTATAACATAAATCAACAATGAAAAGCAAATTGCCCCTGCCCGCATCCTTCCATTCCTTTTTCCTCTCCAATGGTATTTTCTGTATGATGACAAACCCAGAGTGACGTCATTTGTCAATCGATGGCCACGAGGTACACCAGAGACTGCGTTCTGCAGGCCCCTGTGTGCAGCCCTCCATGAGCCCTACATTGCTTTAGAAAACCCATTACTGGAACAGAAATATCTAGAGCCCAGCCCGGCCTTTTTCTGCTGAGAATATTAGAGCTGGTGATAATTACTTTATTAATCATAAGGTGTAACAGCCGCACTTATGTCATGGGTGCCATAAAATAAGTGCTTTTATGGCAAATGTAGTTAAAAAGAAATGACTGATTGGATTGATGGTACTCAGCAGTTGAAAAAAAAGAAAGGAATCGTGCATTTTCTTTCTTTAGTTAAATGTTAGTTAAATGTGTACCACAAAGAGCTATTTGTTATCATTCCCTAGTGGGTCCATGTTCTAGGAGAATTTATTTTAAAGTACAAATTAAAGCTTAAATTAGCCTTTATTAAAAAATATATATATAGTGCATCAACATTTGATCTCCTGAGAGAAAGGAGAGAGGGAGATGTAGTGAGGCTGAAGGGAAGGATCGAGTAGCAGGAAGCTGGAAGCGATGTTTACTTTGGAGTTCGTATGGGGCCCATTGGCACCTGTCACTTGCGAGGGCAGCAGAATTTTGGAGCTTCACCGAAGACCCAGCTCGGCCATGCTCCAAAGGCAGGGAAACCGCAATGACCAAGGACATCGACTAGGGCGATGTTTACATTTCCATTGTTAGAGCCGCTTGGATTTTATGTTTGATATTTTGTTTCCTTAAAGTCCCTCTTGCCTATGAGTAAATAAAAATAATCCTGAGTTTCCACAAATCTGTTTGGCTTTCATCTACCTAGTAATAAAACAGTAACAACAAGAAAAACAAAAGAATAAGGATCAGTCAGTGTTACCCTATTACTGATGAAAGCTGTGTGCGTGTGTGTATTTATTTGGAAGGAAGAAAACATTTGTTGAGGGCTGACTGCATTTCACATGCTTCGTACAGACTCTCTTAATTCTCAAAACAGCCCCGTGTTTTAGATAGTGTCATCCCGTATTTACATGCCAAAACCTAGACTCCGTGTTCTATGTCTAAAAGTAGTTCCGTGAGTGGCAGATCTGGAATTCTGACTCAGAGCTGCCAGATTGCCCTACATCAGGATGTTTGCAACTGAAACACAGGACGAAATTACTGAATGCCCGGTGCTGGACAGTTTCACAGGCAGAATGATGAGGGATGTGTTGTTCTTCCCCCTTTGCAGGTGGTTACTCAAAGAAGCCAGCTTGCCCAAGATCACACAGCTAGTGGGCAAATTCAAACCCAAGTCTGTTTGCTGGGATCCCGGAGCATTTCTGTACATTCCAAGTAACTTACCTCACCAATTACCAGTTCTAGGAACGTTCTCTTAGTGTTAAATCCCTCTTGGCTAAAAGTGAAGTTCATCTGCTTTGGCTTTGCCTTCTGTGATCCATAGAAAAATCTCACTACATCCTTTGGGTAACCCCATTCCCAAAGTATTGTATCTTCCAATTGTCCTTCAAAGCCTGAAGGGATTCCAACTCAAGATGATTTCTCTCTGTGGAGATAATGTTACTCATTCCTTGTATGGCCCAGAATTAACACAGAGAAACCAGGCAAAAGAAACTGCTTCATAAAACAGAACCTGTTGCCTTTTATGTCACAGCTGAGCTGGTTTTGTCTCAGACAGAACTGGAGTTGAGGACTCGGCATTGAATGGGATCCTAACAGATGCTGGCTCTTACCTCTCCTTGGCAGGAGCCCCGAGAGGTTCTCGTAGGAGGTAGTGATGGATTCTGACAAGTAGGTGGCCTTTCGAAGATCTGGCAGCAGACCTTAGGGATGGGGGTTCTGGAGGAAGACTTCAGGCACGGAGTGAGGCAAGATGGTCAAGATAGGAACTTAGCAATCAAGTGGGGTCCGGCATAGGTCAGAAAGAACAAGAGCCGGGGTGCACATTCAAGCCAGGACTGATAACTCTACTGAGCCTTCGAACCCCTAAATTCCTTTAGGGACGTGATAGATCCCATGGCTTGGGCTAAATCTGAGTCAGGGCCAGCTGTATAATTTTATTGTGCAAAAGGAAAATGCAAAGTCCCTGTTTAAAAAAACTGGAAAGAAGTTCTGTTAAAGGTTCTAAAATATAAAACTCTTTCCTCTCTTTCTGGTCTCTCTGATATGTTGGCTTTTTATTTGCTATTTAATATCACATTCCCTTAGACCTGGGCTGCTTTGCCAGGTCAGTATAAATTCTCCTAATTTGGTCGCAGTGCGACCCACCAATTTCCAGGCTTCCTTCCTGGCAGCCACGTCACAGTGTCATGGAAACTGATCTCCTCTTCCCCTGGCCCAAAGCCCCAACTCACTGAGGACTGGTGTCCTCAAAGGGACTGCAGCTTCTACTGCTGGGAAGTGTGTGGTCCTGGATTGCTGGTAGGTGAGAGGCTCACACCTGCCCGGTTGTCCACTGCCAGGAAGGGGACAGCTGCCACCATGCTCTGTCCTGAGACACAACCCTGAACCTCCTAGCACCACTGCTTGTCTCTCTGGGCACCGGGAGTGGTGGCAGAATGAGGGCCTTCCATCCCTGTCTCCCAGCCTAAGTGACTTGGTTGCCACCCTGGGCAGAGGGCCGCAGGACGGGGAGAGAATGGGGTGGTGGGTGGGCAGGGTCAGGGCACCCAGACCCACAGGCGGCTAGGAACCCATCCCAGGGAGGCAGGGAGGTGGTGGAAAGTGGGAACAGCGTGTGAGCCGAGGTTCCAAGTTCCCCGTGCATATTCTGCTCGGCCGTGGGACTTCAGTTACCAAACAGAAATTAGAGATCAAATGAAGAATTTCAAGACAGTGGCCTTAGGGCCTGAAGCACCAAGCCCGGGGCCCTGGATGGCTGCACTGGCCACACAGACCCACAAAGCCAGCCCTGGCCCAAGGTGGGGCCTCAGGAGCCCAGGCGTAGGTACTGGAAGTGATAGGGCAGGAACACCAGATGGGTCGTGGCAGTTTGAAGTTTTAATTAAACATTTCTATTTATATGTGCCTGTTACAAGCGTTCCATGGCCTTTTGCTAATCTGGTGTGTCATCCTTGTCCAGGTTTTCTTTCCATATTGTCGCTGGTGTGTCACTATTTAGTTATCCGACTTTGGACAGATATTAATATGTCTGGTTCTTAGCACCCTCCTCCCTTTTAGCTCCCACGTTCTGGATAGTTCTCCTAACTCAGAAGTTTTTAAAACCTCATATCTGATAGTGAGATTAATGGCGTAATTTAGGGGTAGTTCTACCTGCCCATCAGTGTCCCCCTTCTGTCTGAACAAAGGCATTGGCCGGTGTTGCCAAATCCATTACTCACCTTCTGTGAAACTGCTTTTTGGATGATGTTTCAGGAAAGGGAGACCCCTGTGCCCAGTTATTGCGTCATAGGAGAGGGGGAAAAAATGGCCTCGACCCACATCTCGTCAGGAATTGACCTTTCTTTCCAGCAAGCAGCAGAAACGTCAGGGGGCTCTGGAAGCTATTTCAGCACTCTGGCCACTAAGAACCCGCGCCGGGAGGGGTGGCCGAGAGCGTACAAATGCGGAGAACAGCAGAGGAACAGAGCATCCAACAGGCCTGCCGCCCCGCCGTCCCCCACCCCCCCCACCCCAGCTGTGTGACCACAGGCCAGTCCCTTTCCCCCTCCGGGCCCCACTCTTCATCTTTAAAATAAAGAGATTGGATGAGGTCATCTCCAGGGCTCCTTCTGTCTCAACAACTTAAGCTTCTGTGCCTTTGAATCCACCACTTCTGTCTCCCCACTGGCCTCCAGTCAGATCATTCAGGGGGATCACAGGCTTCCGGAGTCTCGGGAACCTCATCCCGCAGAGCAGCTCAGGGCACATTTCTCAGCTGGTTGGAAAGAAGAGAGGTGCTGAGGCACGCCTCAGGCTCCGTGTGTCCCTTTTTCAGGCAGGGTGTGTGGGAACCCCAGGGGGCCGCTGGCTCAGCGTGGTGGCCCCGCGGTGACAACTGCCTGCAGCAAGAAATCATCTGTTGGGTCGCATCAGCCTAAGTGCATGTGAGGGAGAAAGGCAGCCAGGGACTCAGAGCCTGCCGGGGACCCCCACCCCTGAGCAGCCTCCTGAAGAGACTGGCCCCGCTTTTCTGGCCCCTGCAGGCAAGGTTGTTCCGCAGAATGTTGCTGAGTTCATTCTTGGAACAATACAAAGAATACAGCAGTTAATTATATACTGAAGCAGCTCCTTCACACCAGCCTCTACTCAGCTCTCTTTTTCATGCCCTCTGAAAAGACGTAATCATCCATTATAGTCATCACCAGCTTTGTTACTTTTTGTGCCTCTAATTGGCACTTTTCTTTTCGACAATGAGGTATAGTGGAAAATATGCTCATCGAGGGGCTGGGGCCTCGTGTTCTCGTTCCGGGTCTATTAATACTGCTGCGTGAAACCCTGAGCAAGTCCCTTTAACCAGTCCGGGTCTCGGCAGTCCGGTCAAACGAGCGGGTTTGAGCAGACCTAGCCAAGTAAGCTCTGCCCTTGTTGGATAGTCTTGTATTTTCTCCCTCGATGTGCCCAGCACTATGCTGGCTATGGTGGGAGACCTGGAAAAGTAAGCAGGCATTCTCGTCCTGGCCCTGAGAAAGCTCTAGAGTTGGGGAGGCCAAGTGGAAACAGAGTAGAGCATTGGGTGGTACTCCAAGGGAGACAGGAGTTTACTATAAGGAAAAGTTGGTGTTTGAGCTGGAGTAGGGTGAGGGGGTCATCCTGATGAGAGCAGAGGGTCCCGTGTTGGGAGCAGGAGGCTGAAAGGAAGGAAGAAGTCAGACTAAAAAGGATCCCAAATAAACTCAGGGGAGTGTGGACTTCATTGAGGGACCGGTGTAAATGTTTGGTTCGAGGAGTTACAGCACGAGATAGACTCCCTAGAAGAGGTATGTGTTAGGAATGCATTTGGCTCTACCAACCACCACGGTCTAAACTCATTGCTGTCAATTTTTCTATTTAACAAGACATCAGGAGCTGGCAGGTGCTGCTCTTAGTTTAGCAGGTGATGTCAGGGTTATTTCTGATTCTTTTGGCTTTTTCCTCACGTTCACAAGATAGCTGCTGTAGCTCCTGCTCGTGTCTCCACATAAGGTCAAAAAGAGTGAAGGTAGTGAGGGTAGTAGCAGCTGGTTCTTTCCCTTTTTATCACACACACACACACACACACACACACACACACACACACACACAATCCCAGTAAGCCCGTAGGCCTAGCCCCCTCGCTGAAAGAAAAGAAAACTAGACCTTCCGTTTTGTCTTGAGGATCATAGTTTGATCCCTTGACTCTCCTAGATGCTGGGAAGTTTTCTGTCTTTTATAGCAGCCATTCCCAACCCCACTCTCCCTTGCAGCCTCTTCCTATACATTCTGCATTGGTTTTTGGGGGGGATTTTTTGGATAGTTAACTGTGGGCAAGTGAAGAAACTTCTCATCTTTGTACCTCAAGTACTTGGCACTGTGCTGGGTTCACATGATTCGTCATTCATGGCTGTGGGTGTGAAATGAGCTGGGATGGTTGTGCTGGTGCATTCCCTGCCTCTGTGACTTTTCTCGATGAACCAAATGTCTGACATGTTGGCCGGAATTTGTTTGATTATTTTGGCCCTATTCCAGCACGTTTCACAGGAGCCATTAAAATATGTATTCTTAGGTGTAGTACTTATAAAACCTTACTGTCTTAATCCATTTATTATCACGCATCTGAAGCTTGAGCCACACAGCGTGGTCCTAGCTACGCTGCCACATCTGCCTGCTCTCGGCAAACCACGGGTGACAGATGTGGTGACTGTCCCAGCCTCAGTCAATGGCAGGTGATTGTTTGCAGTGCCTTTTGCTCTCTCCTGAATGACTATAGCCAAAGTCGTAGTTTGGTCAAATAACTGACTTGGTTTTATCCATGAATTTGCTTTATCTCTGCTGAACCAATGCTGGTAAAGGTAAAAAAACTCTCTGGATTCTTGCTTCTGGGCAAGTTGATTTGTGAACCTTTTCTTTGCCCTGCTGCTTTCCCCCCTTTGTCTTTACCAGTTTTTGTGGTATAAAACTGATCATTTTTACCCACCATGACTGCAGGCCGAATTCTTTCCTATGAACCTAGAATTTTGTAATGGGGGGGGGAGGGGATGCAGTGCTGATATAATTCCTTCCCTTTCTCCCCTCCTTGGTCTGGAAGAGTAGCTTCTCTTGTGGAGTTATGATGTCTGTTTTCAGCGCTCCAATACTGCAGATGCCTTTTCGAACACTGTAATGGACCATTTACAGCCTTGGTGTTTTGCCTATTTCTCGATGAATTAAATATTTTCTTCATTTGTGAGCTGAATGTTTACTCCCGAATTTTTCCCTATCGATCCAGGACTGAAATACATGTTTCCTTATGCCTGGAGCCTTATGGAATGTTATTACAGTAGGCAAAGATTATTCACACATTCTAATATGCATATTAATCTCACTGTGATCTGGAAATGGTCCCTGCAGAGTGGTGCCTCATTAAAGAACATTTTAACCTGATAGGCTTTCTAAATTGATGGCCCAGCTAGGACAGCTGCCCCACCACTGCTGACTGTGTCCAGGCTAGAGGTGTTAGCAAACATGGCGCTGTGGTGGGTTTCTAAGGGGGAGGAAAATCTTGTGAGGAACATCTTGAGAGGAAATCTTGGGAGGAAAATCTTGAGAGGAAATCTTGGGAGGAAAATCTTGGGAGATTGGGTTGTTTATAGAGTTTGGATTCCCTGGGGTGGGGGCTGTCATGGGAGCCTCCTGTATTGCTGACTACTGATGGAGAAGGCAGGAGAGGAGGGGAGAGGTGGGGGGGTGAGGGGAGGGCAGAAACACATGGCCTCTCACATTCATATATATCCTCTCTTGCCTTACACTGGATATATTCTTGCCTGACAACAAAGCCATTCTGACACTGCCCCAGCATAGAATTCCAAGGCTCTTTTGAGCAGGGGCCATGATTTGGGCTAGCTGAGATGAACCCACAGTTGAACTGCAGCAGGAACAGTCCCCTGTCTCTCAGTGGACTGAGGAAAACACTTACAGTTTCACGAATGGGATTCATTTGCCTGATGCGTCAGGCGTTGTCTACAGGGTGAACTGGAAATATCCTCACGTCTGGCGGTCTCCCGACGTGTGTTTCTCTGTTTGCAGTCAGTCCAAGGGGGTTCCGGGTGGGGACCTGCTGGAAACCCTTCCCTTCGCTCCCCTGTTCTCACAGACCACACAGGCATAGACAAAGCTTTGTGGTCGGCCCTCCCTGAAGGAACCATCTTAAAATTTTCAAAATATCCTTATGCAAAGAGCCCAGAGCCTGCATGTTTTAACCCCCAAGTGGCAGAGTCTTGTTTCTACAGTTGGAGCCGGATCTTCACATCTGTATAAAATAATATCCACTGGATGTTGAGGACTATGCATGAAATCATTTAAAATGGGTTTTACCCTCCACCCAGAACTGTTACGCTTTTGTTGTTACTTTTTAAAGAGGGGGTAGGTGGGAGCACCATACATCCAATATACTTAGTCTTCTGTTGGAAAATTTGTAAATGGATGACTGAGTCCAGTGGATGCCGTTCAGCACGCGTTCATCTTTTTTCCCTGAGATGATAACACGTCAGTCTCTCTTGTCAGCCCCCACCCACAGCGGTCAAGGTGAAGAGCGCCAAATAGGTTGGTACCATTCTTTGCGTCTCTGCTCTGCTCCTGGGGCGGTCAATGTGTGGGTGCCAAAGTAACAAGTGTACAGTTTTGGAGGATAAGGAGGTAAGGCAGAGAACGAACCCTTATCGAGCCCCTCTGATGTGCCAGGCTTCACATGTCTTCTTGTTCCTTGAGATGCGGTGATACCATCCCCACTTCAGAACTCAAGACACCCCAGCTCAGGCAGATGCGGTGACGTTCCCGGTGGAGGCAGGGCTGGGTCTGCTTGAACACAAACTCTGCACACGATACCTAACCCCATGTTGCCTCAAAAATAAAGCCTTTAATTCGGTGATTTAGTTCATTTGTATTTACCAGTTTCTATTGTGTCAATCACGGTGCCTTAGATCATGACATTCTATTGGGGTAGTTTATGAAGGGCATCCTACAAATACTGAAACAAAACTTCAACACTCAAATTTTGAAAGCTTATTCATAGTCTTTAGCTCCTGAGATCTCTCTGGGACTCTTAGCTCATCCCATTTCTTAACGTGGCTGGGAGACTCTATAGGTGGCAGAAATCGGGGTACCCCAGGCCCTGTTGATTTCAGGCCACACAGACCTGCCCCTGCTTCTTCAGAGGCATTGGCCTCAGAACGAACGCTTCCCCGGATTTAACTGATGGTGACATTGAGGGCTCAGGAAGGGAAGTTGGGAGTGGGACCGGGATAGAGCCACGAAGTTGGGGTAGGCGTGGATGGTATGGCGCTCACCTGCTTCTCCCTCCCCTGGCTTGGGTTCCTCTCTCCAGCCCTGGGGCTGGGTTTGCCTCTCACTCTGGCGCATATACCCATTCACTCTGGCTCACGCTTCCCCAAGCCACAGCACATTGCAGAGATTACATCTGATGAAATGACATCATGGACTCAGCCGCCATCAGCTGATACAATCAGTAATGAATTAGGCATCAGCAGTCGGGTTATTGATAACATTAGGTTGACGTTGAGAACAGACCTTTCTCCTGTACTATTTTAGTCCTCAGGGATCTTTAGAGGGACCAGCCCCGGCCTCGAAGCTATTACACATCTAGATTTATCCGCCTTGTGTTTACTCTTCAGTGGAGTCCCCTTTGGAGGCGCAGGCCCATAGAAGGAAGGCTCTTGGTGTGGCCGAGTTTGACTGTCAGAGAAGTGTGGGGCAAACACTCTTCACATGAGCTTGATGCTGCTCGATGGAGCCGAGTGAGTGGAGCCATATGGCCCGGCTGTCATCATTAATCCCAGCAGCTGTGTTAGGAATAAAAAGGTGTCTCTGTGTGCAGAGATGGGGGGGAGGCATTTGACATACGTCATGGAACTCTTTGAAACAGAAATGGAGTCAAAATGTGAGTTAACCCCTTCTTTCTCCCAGCTGGCCCTCCGAGAGCAGAACAGGAGTCTCCAAGCTGGCTTTCCCCTTTCTTTATGATTGTGGTCACTCTGCTTTTTCAAAGAGGAGTGGACTCTCGCCTCTGTGCTTTTCGTATTGACTTTGGTGGAGACCCCGTGTGGACGCTCGGTGGTCAGGCCTGTATTTGGCGGAAGAGCAATGGAAGGCGGGGATGTGACAGTAACTGCAGAGGCAGCAGTCCCCGCCTTGGAGTGTCCAGTGTCTCCAAGGCTCAGGGGACAAGGGTTTGAGGCTGTCTCACCACTAAGGGAAGGCCAGCACTCGGGGTCTCTGTGTGCAGAGATACTGTGGGCTCTTCCACAGTCCTCAGAATTGCTTGCACATAGTTGGAATCTGGATAAAATGAGCTTGCCTTATACAGGAAAAGTCATGCTGTCATAAAAAGTCACGTGTAGCCAGAGAAATGTGTGTGGAGAGAGGAGGTGGGGATTTCTTGCCTGAGAGCCAGCTCTGGGCCCACCTGCATTGCCTTGGCAACGGGGATGGAGTAGAATTTAGAGGCTCCTTCCTATGTTAGTAGCTTAGGTCTTTTTAAATACGTGCTGGCTCCTCTACCCACCCACCCCTTCCCAGAATCACCTCACAGGACTCTGGGAAATGCTTCCACACTCAGGGAACTCACGGTGGGGTTTAGGGGCCGGAGGGCAGCTTTCCAATGTTTTGCTTTGGCCCCTGGAACATCAGTTCAAGGGCTGAGATGGAAAAGCAATACCTGGCAATGTTACTGTTGGAATCCCCTTCATTACCCTAAAGCATGACCATCCGAAGGGTCTTCTAAATGGCTTGGTGAAGTAGAGGGGACTCAGGGAGTCAGATGTATAGTGTCCACTCTGCACTATTTAATGGTGCCACTTTGGGTGAGTCTCCCTGTCACCAGTCTCCTCTAATGTGAGCACTGGACTGTCGGGCCTCAGCGGGCCTTCCAGCTCCAGCATTTCGTGTGTCCTGATTGGGCTTCTCCTTGGCTAATCATGGCCCGTTTAAGAGCACAGCACCTGTCCCACTTTCTGTTGCCAAGAACTTGCAGAACCAAGCTAAGCAAGCTGCCTTGTCAGTGCTAGTGAGCAGGAGTGGAGAGCCAGGACGCCAACCAAATGTGGTGCCAAAAACCGGGGAAAAAAAAAACGGAACCAAGGGCTCAGCTCCCAAATTACATTTGGAAAAACTGAACTTAGAAAACCAAGAACCAAATGTGTATTTTTAAAAATGTAACAAGCCACTTTTTGAACTAGTTAGAACCAGCACCAGTTCTTTATATGTTTGAAGAGTATTTAATTTGAACACCAAAATATCCTCTGGACTGAATCAAACAGATATTTCCATCAGTTTTGGTCTCTGGTTAAAAACAGACAAGCGAGCAAGCAAGCATACAGATTAAAAAAAGCTCTCTGACATTTAGGATGAGATTTTGTTTGGGGAAAAAATCAGAAAAAGGAGATTTTTAGTATACGCTGGTCACGCAGACCTTCCGTAACCACGTGGGGAAATATCGATCACCCTCACACGGTCATGGATCTACCATGGTTCACGTCTCAGCTATTAGATCACAGTCTCGAATCACTGCTATAGCTCTTCCTTTTTGGTTCTCCTCATTATTTTTGGAGGATGTAGGTGACTGCCGACTACATAGCACATGCACCGATGGGGATTTTCTAGGATTTTCCGAGGAACTGGTTTGTCCAAAGTTCAGGTGGCCTTTCCTCTGGAAGCTGGTCCCTGTGACTTGCAGGCTGATAGGAAAACTAGCTGTGGTGTATGTGGTCTGGAGCTCATACCCCATGCAGTCTGGGGCATCCGACCAATGACATAGATTTGATGAATGAACCTCTTCATAAGTAAGGACATGGGAACCATGCTGCTGGAAGTGGCCAGTCCCTGGATCCCAATAATTAGGCTCAGTAGTGAGTGGGCTGGTTTGTTTGGCTGGTTCTTCCGAATGTCAGGGAATCGTCCATGTCCAGAGTCTATTTGTTCGAACGTTTCCTCTGGCTATGATTTTATTGGGCCTTCTTATCTCTAGTTTATCCCTAGTAAGGGCATTCAATCTTGGGACTTGGCAAACTCCTTAACTGAGGGGCACATTCTTCGAGAGGAGAAAAGATTGCCTATTTTGTGTTTCACCACCGTGCTTGGCTAAAGAGGTTGCCATGGAGCCTTGATGAAAAGACGGATGTAATTGCGGGCCTTGGTCTCCAGAGTGGCCGCTCCTCCAGGAAGCTCTCTTTGACCAACCCCGAGTCTGAGCAAGGACCCTTCCCCCATCACACCTTGGCCTTTTCCCAGCAGAGCACCAAGTAGGCAACTCTTGATTCCTCCGTCTTCTCCACGTGGCTGAACGCCATGACCCAAAGAGCCAGGTCTGGCTTCCTTACGCTGTGTTCTCAGGGCCTTGTGTGGGGCAGGGCCAAGGGAAGGTGCTCCCACAGGACATGAGTTTTCTAGAGAGCTCTGTCATGAGGTGGTCATACTTTGAGTAATGGAGTCTCTTATCATTGGTCCCATTTTAAAGATGTCAGCATTCCTGGTTAATAAGAATAGCTCACATTCTTTGAGCTCTTGATTGTGTGTAGTATCATTGTATGTGAATTATTTCTTTACGTTCATTTTTTTCTTCCGTCAAGTTACACATGCATGTAGTTTAAAAAGTGAGATTATCTTCCACAGTTTGTTAGGAAATACATCAGTCCCTAAAA